>CM035422.1:18593122-18768122 GCA_020310875.1 Ceratopteris richardii
CGCCGTGGATGAGTGTCTGATAATGAACGTTTCCGCTAATGCGACACTTGTCAGCATTGATGACCGTGTGGGGAAGGCGCCGACCAGGCGCGTTTGGCTTTGACAGCTTGCAGCATCTGCGTAATTTTCAATATATTTTGATCTGTCGTTCTCGATCATGCATCCGTCCTGGCGGAGTCGATGCAGCACTTCTATAAGAAGAGGTGTATCCCTTAACTTTTTCAGCATAATATCTCTACAACGTCCACACGCATCGTTCTTCGGTAGAACGAACAGTTCCCTCTCATCTTTTATGATTACGCACTTGCACGTTGTTTCTGTTTCCGCGTTTGCATAGCGTAGTTCATCAGAGTTCCAATAGACACCACAAATCTGTAGATTCTCTCTGGTTTTCTTTCTACTTTCCCTTGTCAGTTTCTTTCAATCCTCTTATCTATCCAAATGAGATCAAAGATTTCATCTTTGCTGATCTGCTGCATGTGGATCTCCTTCACAGTCAACGCAGTATTTCTCCAAAATGCAGCAGAATCTCGCATGTTATTCCTCGCAGATAAGGATGCGGGGAACGCCAACCGCCTTCTCCGGGAAGTAACGGCCTTGTCGGCAGATCCAGAGTTTTTCAGCGACGACGACTCCTCTATCAACGATGGGACGATACTCAACGATGCCGTGACCATTGAAGAAGTAAACACAATCCAGCATTTGATGCGCGATCCCCAATTCTTTAGCGATAATCACTGATAAACGGATGAGAACTTTACATGTAGTTTTTCAAACACACTACTTAGAAGATTTTATCTATGGTAATGTACATATTTCCCATGTTAGAGTACATCGTAGTAGCCAATGGCCCCTCTGTCTATAAGAGAACCTTTCGGGCCTTTGCTGCCCGCAGTGTGCTTGATCATTAATAGTGCGCGAAGCTCATCTCGATGTGTAACAGTCTACGGAGGACGTTCCCATTTCAACGTAGAACCTATCTTATGGAAGGAATTATTTTGGAGGACATTTTTTGCCTATGCCTTGTTTCTGTGCAACCTGACCCTCTGCCCTAATTTGTATGATATATACACGATGCATTGTATCATAACCCTAATAAAAGATAGTCTTTTTCTAGAAATGAAGATCATCTGCGGGGGTCACAGTATAATTCATCTACATAACCCTTGTGTTCTCTTTTTTAACTCAGGTTGCGATTATGAGATGTTCAGGCACATAGCGGGGATCCCATATACCAGACATTGAGGGGCTCACATCAATCCGCATCTGGGAGATGAGCTCAAGATCTTTTCCCAAAGTACGTTGTTGTTACACCACGGCCCCCCGACAAAATCTTATGTTCTCCCATTAACTACGTACTTGAGAGTAATAAACAGCAGCGTGAGAAATTTTTATGTGAAGAGATAGGAAGACTCCATAATTAAGCATGACTAAGCCATTGCCGTCCTTTGGATGGGGGATCCGTTTCACTTCTGATTTTGGAATATGTTTAAAGAAAAACGAATGTCTTGGTAAATATAAACGGAAATTTATTGATATGCTTATACGGAGACAAGAAGAGTCTCTAGAGAGAACCAAGTGCTTTCCATAATCATGGCTACGTGTATCTGTGTCTTCATTTTCCACTGTGTTTTCCTCACCAAGGCAGCAATCAAAGCATAGACCTTGGCATACCTTGTCATCCAAGTCACCATTGGCACCGTTGGTTATGCCTATGTAAGAACCTCATTTATCAAGGAAGACAGAGGGTACTTCATGGGAGGACATCCATCCCAATTTTTTTCCCCTAGAGCTTGCTTAACTAGAAATCTCTTGCCAATAAGCTAAACTGTTGTAGGGCTTGAGGAAGGGGAAATAATAAGATTCACAGTTCCATGAACATGTTTTGGTCCCTCAAACCTTCATTCTTTGCTTTCAAAGCCTATTTTTGAAGTATTTTTTGGGTGATGTCTTAAGCCATTTTGGAATACTTTCATGCATAGTTTTCTTTAGACAAGTTCAAGAACATCAAGAAGAGTGTTATTTGAACTTCTCTGATAATGAATAGTTAGCTTTGGGGCCGTGTTATCATCCATATTAGTAGATATACAGGTTTCGCAGGAGGACATCCTCTTAGGGAAAAAAAATAAACCTTGCATGGGCCTTGTAAGGATCCCTAATTTTTAGGATTTAAGCTTAATTTTGTTCTTGTTTAAGGAAATAAATCGCATTTAATAGAACACATTTTAGTAGGATGGAGTAGGTATTTTTTTAGGCTTTACTAGACCTCTCTCTTTCTTCTTCTAGAGAGAGAAAGAGCAAGAGAATCTACTTTCCACATTATCAAACTTGTGCATGTATTTGAAAAAAAATTGTTTTTTTTTAAGTCTCATTTTCAGTGTATATTAACTCAAAAGGACCCATTTTTTAAGTTACCTTTTTGGGTCAATTTTTTAAAGTTTCTTTTAGAAAAAGTATAATTTTCAAGCTCCCTCCAAAATTAAGTGCCATATCATCAAATTTGTGACTATGCTTCTCTTGAAAAATAACTTTTTTAAATTTCATCATTTTCAGCCATACAGAGTGGAAAAATGTACTTTAATCCATGCACATAAAAGAAAATATTTTTTTCAAGCAAAACATATGCTTTTTAGTCCCTTCCAATCAGGTTTTCACTTTGTTTTTGATATTCTTGATCATTAGCAAAGATGGTATTGATATGTATCACAAACTTCATAGTAGAATGTCCTCATGCTTCTGCATCAATAAGTATCCATGTTCATGTGCCTAGAGAGTTTGCTCCAAATACACAATGCAACAATGATGTCAATTCTCAAAATGAACGTCGTACAACTAGAGAAAAATATATTGATCTTTGGACTCATGATTCAATATATCCTCTTGGTCCAATATCTTCTTACCATCCAATATTCCATAACCTCTCAACTTTACTTCAGTTCATTGGTGCGGATGAAGCTGGACTATTAGGTTATTGCAAGCAATTATCTACACATTCATATGCTATTACTAAGTATTGATTCCAACAATATCATGAACTCCATCATATGAGGGTGGTCACTTTAGAAAGCACAATCATATCTTTATAAGAACAACTTGCAGATTTTGAACAGGATATGGAAGCAAAGGAAAGCACAATTTTAAAGTTAAATGCTAATCTCCATCAGTTGAAAGAGACTCCACTTGGTATGAGATATAAGAAAAGAGCATTGTCATCCTTTGAAGCTCTTTCTATGTGTGGCAGAACATGCAAATGATGTATATATGCAATAAGGTGAGTGTTTGTTTTACTTTTATATATTTTAATGAAGATTTATAATGGAATCTTTCATTGTGTAGGTCATTTATTCAAGAGATAAGTACTTGCTCAACAACACAAGACCAATTCAAGCTAATAAATAGTTGTATAAACAACTAAGAAATCACTTCTGCTATAGAAAAACCTTTAGGAAAGTGTATTAGAGTTGTTGAAGTTGAGTTTTCAAAGAAGTTAAAAAACCCTATCAAAGTGCAACATATGCAAGCAATATGTGACGAAGCAGGCATCATTAGAAATGGGTATACTGCGATGTCTACCCTTTTGAGGCAAGCCTTACAAGCACAAGGTATTTCTCAAAGTATATTTCCATGCCCATATAAAGTGTCTATCAAAAAAAAAAAACTTCTAATGAGGATGTGACTCATACTATTGGACAATATTTATTCATAGAAGACACTATGAATACCTCTGTTTATCATCCAAATATTCCCAAGAAGCAATGAGAGATCCTATCTATACAAGGATTTACTTATACTAAATAATATATTTGTGGATCTTTAGAATCTTCAACAAGCAATGGTTCACTTTTATAGTTCAATAATCAAAGGTACGTTTACTACATTTTATTTGGTGTTGAAGGTTTATTACATCGAAGTATTATGTTAAGGTGATTTTTCTCTTTTATGTAGACTCTAATGATAAGTTAAAGTTCATACTAAAGCTTGATGAGTGCCAAATCATAGAGGATCGACGACTAGAAAGGTTGAGTGTGATGCAAATGAATGAAGTTATGGACCATGCAATGAGTGATAAAACTTTAGGATTTGCTTTCCATTTGACTTATAATGTGTAATCAGAGAGAGATATCTAGTGATTAGGTACTATAGAACTTCCCAAAGAATCAAACAATTTTATTTCATGGATTTTTAATAGGACTCTATGGATTATAGAAGTAATATCTTCTCAAATATATGACCAAAAGATTTCTGTAAATTATATAGGTGATTTTGAGGTAAGATGGTATTTGGGTGGAGACCTTAAGAGTATAAAATGCATGTTAGGTTGTAAACAAGAAGCATCTTCTCTCTATCCTTGCCCATATTATACACAAGGTTACAAAGGATCTAAGAGACACTCTAAACCTGCAAGGGCATTCATGAGAGTTGATGAATCTGAAGAAATTGATGAAACAGACTCATGGAATCATAGGGAATGGGAGATATCACTTTTGGGGTATCCAATGTTACAAGAACCAACTCGTGGTAAAATAAGGAATGATTGTGATCCCATTAATTCATTTCCATTACTCAATGTTCACTTTTATACTTTGCATGCATTCATGAGGATCTTTGATAGACTTTTAAAGCTCCATATTGAATATGCGTTTGCAATGAATCCACTAGAGAGGTCTACAATAGCAATCCAAAAAATAGAAGATCTTTTGAATTCTATTGGTTGTCATGGTGGCCATGTATCTTTCCTTGTTAAGAAGTATGGTGAGTCTCAAGAGATTTTACAACAAGTTTCAATGACTAGGAAGAAGGCAAGATGTTTCTTTAAAAGAGATGTGATTAATAGTCAACACTACTAGAAATAGGGGGACGTAGCCACATCCCCTAATGAAAAAAAGCAGGTTTCATCGCTTATGCAATGATAGCATTGCATAAGCGACAAAATATTTTTTTATTTAAAAAAAATATAGCCTATCGCATAAGAAATGCAAAGTATCGCTTATGCGACGCTCTAAATGTGTGTTGCAAGGAGCGTCGCTATCTAGCGGCACTCCTACTGACTTTAGCAAAGTGCCTGCAATGTTAGATCATGGCATAAATGATGTTCTGATATTCCAGAGCGTTGCATAAGCGACGCTCTGGAATGTTAAAAAAAATTTTTGATTTCTCCCGGCACATTTGTGCCAATATTAAGACATGTGCATGAGAGAGAGAGAGAGAGGGAGGGAGGGAGGGAGGGAGGAGAGAGAGAGAGAGAGGGAGAGAGAGAGAGAGAGAGAGAGAGAGAGAGAGAGAGAGAGAGAGAGATCGAGCTAGCTACACGCATACACAACCTCAAGGAAGCAAGGTACGCTCACACATACATACACATATAGATTTACACACACATATACACATGCATACATACATATATACACACATAAATATACACATATAGACACACACACATAGAAACACATGCATACATACATAGACACACACATATACACACATATATACATACATAGACACATACATACTTACACACACACATAAACACACATCCATACTGTTTTGCACACACACATACACATGCATACATATATATGTATACATATATACACACACACACACACACACACACATATATATATATATATATATATATGTATATATATATATATATATATATATATATATATATATATATATATATATATATATATATATATATATATATACACACATGTATATGCACACAGACACATACACACATAGATACACACACATACACACATAGATACATACACACACATACACACATACACACACATATACACACATATTTACATACACACATATACACAAAAATTTACACACACACAAATACATGCATAGACACACATAGATACATGCATACACACATAGACACACATATACACACATAGATACACACACACATACACACATATACACATATACATATATACACATACACATAGACGGATACATACTGACACACACACAACCACACACATTTACACACACATATAGACATGCATACAAACACATATGTATAGATACACACACATAGACACATACACACATAAACACACACACACATTCACACACACACATACACACACACATACACACACACATACACACATACATACACATATATGCATACACACACATGTAGAGAGACATACACACACATACACGTACATGCATAAATATGCATACATAATGCATATGCATATGCATACATACATACTTACATGCATACACACACATACACATAGACATGCATACATATGCATACATAATGCACATGCATATGCATACATGCATGCTTACATGCATACACACACATACACACATAGATACACACACACACACACATACATACACACACATACACACACATATATGCATACATAAACACATGTAGAGAGACATAGACACACATACACATACATGTGTATATATGCATAGATAATGCATATGCATATGCATACACACACATACACACACATGCATACATAATGCACATGCATATGCATACATGCATGCTTACATGCATACACATAGACACATACACACACATAGACACATACCACACATACACACACATAGACATATACACACACATACACACACATATACACACAAATTTACACACACACATACACATGCATACACACACATATACACATACACATATAGACACACATACACACACACATACACACACATACACACACATACACACATAGATACATACACATACATACATACAGATTTACACACACACACATCCATACACACACATATACACACATAGACACACACGTACACAAATAGACATACACAAATTGACACACACACACACACATACACATAGACACACACACACACATATACACACATAGACGCATACACACACATACACTCACATACATACACATACACATATTTACACACACACACACACATGCATACACACAAATATATACACACATAGACACACACATACACACATAGACACACACACATACACACATAGACACATACAAACTTCCATACACACACAAACACACATCCACACACATTTCCAACCACACATACACATGCATACACACATGTATATACACATACACATGTATATGCACACATAGACACACACATACACACATAGATAAATGCACATGCACACATAGACACATACAAACATACACACATTCACACACATACACACATACACACACATACACACATACACATAGATTTACACACACACATATGCACACAAATTTAAACACACATATACACATGCACACATACACACATACACACGCACACACATACACACACACATACACACACACATACATACACACATAGACACATACACACACATATATGCATACACACACATGTAGAGAGACATACACACACATACACATACATGCATACATACATAGTTACATGCATACACACACATACACACATACACACACATGCATACATATGCATACATATGCATACATATGCATACATATGCATACATAATGCACATGCATATGCATAAATACATGCTTACATGCATACACACACATACACATACACACATATACACACACACCCACATACAGACACACACACGTAGAGAGACACACACACATACACATACATGCATACATATGCATACATAATGCATATGCATATGCATACATAATGCATATGCATATGCATACATAATGCATATGCATATGCATACATAATGCATATGCATATGCATACATAATGCATATGCATATGCATACATAATGCATATGCATATGCATACATAATGCATATGCATATGCATACATAATGCATATGCATATGCATACATACATACTTACATGCATACACACACATACACACACATGCATACATATGCATATATACATACTTACATGCATACACACACATGCACACACGTACACACACATGCCTACATATGCATACATACATTCTTACATGCATACACATACACACATAGATACATTGTTGAGGTTAAAGCAAGGAATGACCAAGAACCCTCACCACCTTGCATGGAATCAAGAAGGAAAGCTCAAGAGTGACTCTCCTCTCATCCACCCCTACCTCCCACATGTTCAAGCCATTGGCATCAGCCCCATGCTATGCCACATGCTTGAAAACAAGGAGAATAGGGAGTCAAGGATCCTATTCCATGAGGAAAATACAAGCAAATGCAACTACTCTACTCACACAAAAGAGAGACATGCATAGGCACACACACACACCACTCTCACACACTCACAAAGACACAATACATGTAAATGTAAATAGTCTTCTTGGAGTAAATGAGAGCATCTTCCATTGATAAGAGATATTACATGAGAGCACGTCGACCAAAAAGCTCCCCTCTTTACAAAAGTGAGCTTCTATTTATAAGCTAAGCTCTATTCCCCATGTGCTCTTTTGAAAAGTAAAAAAGGTGATTCTCTCTCTAACTGTCATATCTTCTAGCATATTCTAAGATCAAAATTGTAACAACCAAATCCCAATGAAGGGCATGCGTGGGTTTTTTACGTGGGGAGTCTTCTAGAAGAGTCATAAAGATGAGAGATAGTATCCTATAGTATGGAGAGATATTAAAAAGTGCTTTTAGGAGAGTGTTCACATGCGACACTCAAATATATACAAAAAGAGTTATTCTTATGGTCTAGGGAGGGTTCTCATGCACAAATGAGGATGTGTGCATACCCTACAACCAAACACTCTCCTCCCCCTAGACTTTGTCGTCCTCGACAAAGCTAGAAAGGAAGAACATACACAATTGAACTTTTCCAAGTGGAAGTCTTCAAGTTTGAAAATCTTCAAGTCTTCAAAATATGCAATTCTTCAGTCTGCAAGGCTTCAAGCTGCAAGTCTTCAGTCTTTACTTCAAACTGCAAATCCTCAATCTTCAAAGCTGAGCGACACAATCCCCTTGGGGGGCAGTCAGCCCAGCATGCATCCATTATGCAGTTTTTTGTAAGGCTGGAAATGCCTTCTCCAGAAGCTCCCAAACTTGAAATGACATACAAAAGAGCAAGTAGACTGCATCTAATAATGAGATAAATATTCACTTCAAATTTAGTTTCTACTTCAGGGGCATCCTCTTCTGCAAGAATTTTCTCTAGAGAGAAGTCTTGAAAATCTTATTGTTCCTGCAATCCAAGAATTACAGCTAAAGAGCAAGGAACACCGCAAGAACCCACATGTCCCTTATATCTTTGTGAAGCCATAATCATATTGTCATTCCTAAATGTGCTATCCCCAAGTGAGTGAGAGACATACGACAATGTATAGTATGAGATGAAAGTGGTTTCATGATTAACTGATGTTCTCGTCATCATTTATACTCCTCATATTAGCAAGCTTGCAATAGTGCAACATTATGACTCCTATCAATCTATAAGCATTTATGAAATTCAAACAACCTATCCAAATCTACTCCTACAAATCATCTATAGGAGTCAAGAAGGATCATTGTTGAAGGTCTGTAGGTGTTGATTCGAACTGTATTATGAGAAATTAAGCCTTAAATGAGCATTGTGAAACTAGGGAGTTACTTCCCTAGAAAAAAACAAACACTCGTAACGTTTACAATCAAACAGCCCCAAATAGGTCAGAATCAACAAATTTACCCCTACGTGCCTATGACTTTCCTTTGATGAATACATGCTCACATTACAGTGAACATTCTTGAAGTACAAGCATTATGCACCCTACCCCCCCTCCCCTACATTTAAGCCATTATCAAAAGGTACACAAAGTCAATTATCCACAATCTAGGAGCCCAAAAAGGTGTGAATACTTAAGCTGCAGAATAAATTGAGCAACCAGGCGGATCACATTTTGTGCAATTAAAGCTTATAAAGTGAATCTCCAAGCATTATGACCATATAGAAGTGAAATCATATTAGGTCAATCATGAAATACAGTCAACTATCCCCATCGATCATGGAGCTCCTTTGGCAGTCTAGACTATACAAACACTCAAAAAACCCATTCAATGTTCCACAGCCTGGAAAACCAAACACATTCGTCATTTTAAAACAAGGGGCCCTTGCATTTATGGGAATTCCAGAGATCGTAACTCATGTGTCTTGTGGCCTGCAAGATCATTATCAACATGCATGGTCATTTCCTAATAATGGCCTATAGTAATTCAACCAATATCCAAGGATTTGATTTTCCCTATGCACAGCATGGTGCCATATAATGAAGATAATAATCTTTTTTGAAAGATGACACTTCCTATGGACACCATCCCTCAAGTAAGGCAGTCACCTGAGTTGATATCAATGCAGCTCTTTCATAAAAACATGTAAGAGACTCCAATCACATTCATCAAAAGACACTTTAGCCTTCAATAATGCCTATTGTAGTGCTCAAGTGCAAAATAATTCCTTTGAGCAACATAGATCCTGAAGTTGCAATCAAAACACATGTGCAAGCTGCACTCTGGCCAATGAATTTCAATCCTGAAATGTGAGAAAAAGAAAAAAAAATTGTAGCCAATCGAACATCATGTATATCGAGATCCTATACCTTTAGTTGGCTGAATGGGACCAAAAATGCATGCATTGAGTTTTGGGAGGCTTCTCAGGATATCCCTTACGATAGACAGTCTGGCATATGACAATGTAAGAAGACTTTAAAACATAGAAGAGAAGCTGACCATGAAATGACACCAGGCTATGTGGATGAATATTTCAGGCATTAGCATACTTGCAAGACACCTTGGAAGTCTAATGCATTAATTCATATGAACATCAAAGATGAATGCCATCCCCAAACCTTTCAAAGCTCTGATTCCTTTCAAACGTCTTGGCAGAGTGACGCCCATGTAGGAATCCGAGTTTATGGTTCATGGAACTGTAATCGAAGTAGGATGATCCATATGTGGTAGCTTCAACATCAAGTCCTGCAGAAAATCTGAACAACACAAAGCCACCTAGTAGGGTTGCCTACATTCATGCTTTTAACCTTCAAACCACAACTGATGGTGAGAGCTTAAGGAAGTTGTTATTAAAGCATCTGTGGGATAAATATAGAGAACATTTATCCTTCTCCAACTGTGCGGTGAAGCAATAGAAGGAAGACTAAATATTCAAATGACAATTGCAATCGTGGTGAAACCATTTATCCTCACAGTTATACAAATAAGCAAGCCTATTAGTCAAACTCTTGTTCCGAACACAATTCCTTTACACAGGGCAGCCATACACCCAAAGCCAACAATAGCCACCTTAGAATCTACAATGATTGTTCATAATCCACACTCCAGAAATTGACATGAGCATTAATTCAACTTATTAACCAAGCTTTCATAGACCTCTGCCCTAGTCATAGATGGAAACTATGGAGCTTCTTGTTCTTACTAATTATAGCCAACAAAATTCCTTGGCATACTCGACTCTTAGCAACCCAATTTCTGGATTCATGGGAATTTACATATGTTCCTTCACCAGTCTAGTGAGGGATCAGTCCTAGAAACAAACCCAAGCATATCATACTTCTACAATACATACTTGTGATACATTTCAGACAGAAAACCTCAACATGATGAAACTCCATCATTTGTGGTCCCTCAGCTCTTTAATATTCCAAGATAATCACATCACACATGCACGTTGATCCGGGTGGTTGATCATCTCCCATCTTCACTGGTCGAGGTGAGTATTTCATAACCCCTCCATCATTGAAAACAATCACTTGCTTCAGATCCAGAAGTTGGTTGCAAGATCTTGGGCCCTTGCTCAAGCCCGTGGCCTGATGAAAAATTCATCGAGCCCTTAGAAATGGACTAGGTGATCCAAGCTCCCACCCAATTTGATGGGGAAAGCTCTAGGCCAAAGCACCGCCAAAACACAGGAGAGGAGTTGTGAGGCGCCACATATCAACTTACAGCCCAACCAACATGGATTGCACCTGTGGTAGGTGCCCAGAGTCGTTTTTGCAACTCAATCCTGTCAACCTGAACATGGCATTAGATAGTCATAAGACAACATTTCCCATTACATACTCAAGACAGGTCACTCATCAATCATTTATCTATAAACATCTCAAACTTTGCTGGAGGTCATGTCAAGCAAGGCAAGGCAGTGAGCATTCTATCATTACCAATGCCCAGTGTTTTGGCACGTAGGCTGAGAAGAGAGATGTCCTCACAAAGAAACAATGACATTGTACACTTCAAATCCAAATAAAATATCAGGCACATTTGGAACCATGATAGCAAGTAAGAGTGGTACAAAGATATTTCTATGCCTCTGTAGCAATCAACCATTGATATTTAAAACATCAAATGTTGTAAAAATGCTTCTAAACACCTAGAGATTACTAAGTCCTTTCACGAAAGTTCCCATATTCAATTCGACCAAGCAATGCTTTTACATTGTGGGGAAATTTTCTGCCAAACGAAACCAACACTACATCCTAGAGCGAACCAACACGATCCTGAAGCTAGAACGAACTCAGAGAACCTGGAAGCACAAACTTTGCACCACAGGGTGGTTACAACAACCAAATGGCAAAGCCGTAAGGAGGCTCACCCCAACAAGGCTAAACACAGACGAAGTCATGAAGATGCCACCGATGCTCGACCCCAAACGCTAACATCCAAGGAGAGTGCCCAACCTCACCAGGAGAGACATGGTCCAAGCATCCATCATGGGGGGGTAAGCAGAACTTGACCCTTCCACAGAAGCGTGGTGAGATGGTAAGCGCCACTGGAGGAGCCAAGCAAAGCAAGGTCGAGAGGGGGAGCCGAGGATGCATTGATTTTGTCAGAGTGGAGCACGTATATACCGGAGTGCAGACAACCGAGCAAGAGCTCACCCTGCTTGGCTCGAGTTGTAGAGGGGTGCTGTTGCAGAGTATGAGGACTGCTAGCCGTGACAGAACTTAGGGAGGAGGGAGCCGCAAATTGCACCACCTCCGGGTGGGAGAAAACAATAGGGACCTTGATGAGCATACACGTTCACCGAGTAGGCCAGAATGAGTAACAAAGATGTACACGACTTCAGAGCAACCATATGGAACAAAGTTTGCATGTTGCATAGAGTAGGCAAGATAATCACTGAACGGAGCATGCCAAATGTTCAATCCTAGATCTGTAGAGAAACAAAGAGGGAGGGAGAGGAAAATCCTCCCCTCCAGAAGCCCAGGCTCAAGATAAAACACGAAAAAGTACAGCTCGAGAGTGTGCCAATGAGTTCTGCAGGCCAACGGACGAGGGAAGCTTGGATAGAGCCAAGCTTCAACCTGCCATAGCCAACAGGAATCGGGAAGCAGGAGAACCCGAACCGAAGAAGCCGAAAGTGGCTCGACCCCAAGACATAAAGGAACGAGGGATTTGGGGAACGGGGATAGGTCTTCCCCCCTCCCTCCCCCTTCCAAAACATACGTGCGACTGAGTGCACCCCTTGAGTAGATTTAACTCGACCCTCTGTAATGAGGGGAACAACATGGTTGGTACCGCCCTATTTAATGCCCATTAGGGAGTGGGAAGGACAATTTCTTGCCCCTAGATGGGCATGGTGATGGTCCTGGCCCCGTTCCACGTTCCTTGAGCAGTTGAATGGGAGGTTAATTAAGAGCATTGAAGAAAGAAATTCTAGAAATGATGTGCTTTTTCACAAGAACATTGTTCGATCCCCAGTTTTCTTTTTTTGAAATTGAAGAGAGAGAGGGATAAAAGAGGGTACGCAACTCCCTATCCAAGGCAATCACTTTGTACAAGAAATGACAGTGGTGAGAAAGTGATGCAAAATGGGTGTGTGTGGAGGTGTGTATATGTGTAAGAGAGAGAGAGAGAGAGAGAGAGAGAGAGAGAGAGAGAGAGAGAGAGAAGGGAGTTAGGGGATGTTTTTTTTGTGCAACCACCAAAATGAACATAAACTACCCTACTAAAAACAAGAAATGGGGAGCTAATGGCCCAAAGGAAGGGTGAAAGCGCCATGCAAGAACTTAAATCCTACCCAATTAAGCAAAAACAATTGCAACACAATACTTTACCACATGTTCTTGAGCTCTCCAAGTGATGAAAGGCCGACCATCCCCGACAACGGGGCCAAAAAGTGTTGAGGTTGTAGCAAGGAATGACCAAGAACCCTCACCACCTTGCATGGAAGCAAGAAGGAAAGCTCAAGAGTGACTCTCCTCTCATCCACCCCTACCTCCCACATGTTCAAGCCATTGGCATCAGTCCCATGCTATGCCACATGCTTGAAAACAAGGAGAATAGGGAGTCAAGGATCCTAGTCCATGAGGAAAATACAAGCAAATGCAACTACTCTACTCCCACAAAGGAGAGACATGCATAGGCACACACACACCACTCTCACACACTCACAAAGACACAATACATGTAAATGTAAATAGTCTTCTTGGAGTAAATGAGAGCATCTTCCATTGATAAGAGATATTACATGAGAGCACGTCGACCAAAAAGCTCCCCTCATTACAAAAATGAGCTTCTATTTATAAGCTAAGCTCTATTCCCCATGTGCTCTTTTGAAAAGTAAAAAAGGTGATTCTCTCTCTAACTATCATATCTTCTAGGATATTCTAAGATCAAAATTGTAACAACCAAATCCCAATGAAGGGCATGCGTGGGTTTTTTACATGGGGAATCTTCTAGAAGAGTCATAAAGGTGAGAGATACTATCCTATAGTATGAGGAAATATTAAAAAGTGCTTTTAGGAGAGTGTTCACATGTGACACTCAAATATATACAAAAAGATTTATTCTTATGGTCTAGGGAGGGTTCTCATGCACAAATGAGGATGTGTGCATACCCTACAACCCAACACACATACACACACATACACACACATACATACACATACACACACATACACACACATACATACACATACACACACATACATACACTTACACACACATATACATACAAATTTACACACACACACACACATGCATACACACACATACACACATAGACACACACACATACACACACACATACACACATACACACATACACACACACACACACAAATACAGACACACATGTACACACACACACATAGACACATACACACTTACACACACACACACACAAATACACACACACATACACACACACATATCCACACACACATACACACATAGACACATACACACATACACACACACATACACACACACATACACACATTTACACACATACATACACATGCATATATACACATATATACAGATACAAATGTATATACACACATAGACACACACACATACACACACACACATACACAAACACATACACAAACACATACACACATAATGACACATACACACTTACACACACATACACACACATCCACACACAATTACAAACACACACATACATGCATATAGACACATATATACAGATACACATGTATATACACACATAGACACACACATATACACATAGACATACACACACACATAAACACACACACGGACACATACACACACATATATGCATACACACATACATAAAGACATACACACACATATATGCATACACACACATAGAGACACATACACAAACAAATACACAAACATGCAAACATATGCATACATAATGCATATGCATATGCATACATACATACTTACATGCATACATACACATACACACATATACACACACATACACACACATGCATACATTTTCATACATAATGCACATGCATATGCATACATACATGCTTACATGCATACACACATACACACACTCACATGTACACGTACATATACTGATTTCTAACCCATTTTGTTTTATATGTACAGGAATTATGGATCCTAGTAGAGAGAGAAAGGTGAAACTCACTCTCATAAAAAGTCGTATGAGAGCAAGAGTTCTGCCTGATACTTTAGGGATCATCATGGATGAGTACTCAGAGATGCCTGATGATGAGCTGGATTTTACACTCGAGATGCTTACCCAACGATTAGAGGAGGGCTCTTCTGTGGCTCCACATGCAGAAAGAAATCTATCTGCTCATAGGTTTGTTTTTTTCACAACTTTTTTTAATGATATTAAAACACATATTTTTATTTATTTTTATCTATCTATTTTCAAGACACCTATACCACCTCCAGATCATGAGAGCAGAGCACATGTGCCTATGAGGACATGCACATGCACCTTAGGGCTAGAGCATGATATAGAGCCAGAGGGGAATATAATGTATATAGGCAATGGATTGGAGTTCAAGAGAAGAATGTGATCATTATGTGACTCTCACCTCCACGTTGTCCACTTGGAATGGAAGTAAGTATAAATTTTACATATAAATTGAAATAAATATATTATGTTTTATTTACATGATTTTTTTTATTTTTGTAGTGAGCATGATAAGAGGGATAAAAATATCATACTTAGTTCACTTGAGACAGAGTTTAGGATAGGATGCTCGCATAAGTGGTGTCTAAAAGAGATGCGAACACTTATGGCTCATCGTCATGATAATGCACGGTACGCATTGCTTTTACACACATACACACACACACACACACACACACACATATATATATATATATATATATATGTATATATATATATATATATATATATATATATATATATATATATATATATATATATATATATATATATATATATATATATATATATATGGATATGAGTATGTGTGTTTATGTATGTATGTATATGAGAGAGAGAGAGAGAAAAGAGTGTGACTAGAGGTACAAATACATGCACACACACATATACATCATACATGCACATTTACACACATATACGGATAAATGCACATTTATACATACACACACATACATGCACATTTACACACACACATACACATGCATGCAGTTACACATATATAATGAATACACACATAGACACATACACATACTCACATACACTTACACATACACATACTCATATACACATACACATACATAATCATATGTACACACACATAGACAAACATAATCAAATTTACATACATATGTACACATACACATGCATACACACACAGACAACACATGCATATGCACATATAGATACACATACATACACACACACACACACTATATATATATATATATATATATATATATATATATATATATATATATATATGTATGAATTACGATATGAATTATATATATGAATTAAGCCGACATACTTGATGTATACACATTACCTTGATGTATTAGCATATCAATTGACTAAACTTCATATGTACCACCTCTTGTAACTTTAAGTATAATTATTCTTAGAAAAAGTGAAGCAAACTCACGAGGAGTTAGGAAGCATCAAACGCGTATCAATTGGTAGCTAAAAGCAAGAGAGAATCAATCCTATACTTTAGGATCACTTTTAGGTGAGCATTTGAATTTCAATTTAAATGCTATGCTTTAACAAATGCTATAATAGATTAAGTGAATATCTCGCGTGTTATCTCAAGATTCAGAGATCATTCTCTTGTACTTTCATTGTGGAGAGAAGCTCATACTATATCTCACTCATCCTAAACTCATTGAACAATTCATTATTGCCAATGATCTTGTAATTATACATGAGTTAATCTATAAATGTTCATTACTTTCTACTCTCTTATCTCTATCACACTCCATTAGAATAGTGATCTTGCATGAACTGGTTCTCATTGTGTAGTGCATCATTTTGCATGATTCAAAGCATTCCATATTTATCATACTGTCTACTTTACTCTTACAAAGTTTCATCTACATTGGTTTGCTCAATTATCAGATATTAATCAAAGCTTACTCACCAGTCTGTGACTATGTATGTCCGTAAAAGTCAGAAGTGTTTATCTACTTGCTAAACATAATTCTCTACACATGGTTCATCATTTTAGATAATTCCACTCATGAATGGTAGCTCATTAAGCTAATTAAAGTTCCCCAAAAGGAATTTTTCTAATTACTACTATACACAGAGAATTAAGTGAAACACTAAGCATGTGTCTCAACCAAAATAGTAAGTTTTGTGCATTCGATCATATGCCTACCTATCTATTTTGATCCTATCCTTTGTGCATCATCTTCCAAGCAGCATACATGATCATTTATGCTTACTAGCTAGCTAAGGAGGTTCACCACACTCTCCAGCCATTAATTGTAGCAAGTTTGAAGCAGGATTTAGCTACACTATCTCATCTCTTGTGATTATCCACCCTCTCTCTCAATAGTGGTATCACAGCAAGTACAATCAAGATGGGAGATGGTTTTCCATCCTTCATTGAGAAATTGGATAGGAACACCTATTTACCATGGTCTCTAAGGATGCAAGCATACCTCCAAGGAAGAAGCTTGTATGGTCACATCTCAGGAGAAGAAGACATGCCAATTCTCAAGAGCAAGAATCAACCAACAAGGGAAGAGCAAGAGAAGCTAACCATATGGTGTGCAAAGGATGCTCTTGCAAGGTCATACTTACTAAACTCAATCTTTGATTTCTTGTTACCTAATGTTAGAAACTGTAAAACCTCCCAAGATACTTGGGAAGTGCTTTCATCATACTCCTCCAACACAAGAGCTAGAAAGAATTAGTTGTGGATGGAGTTTACAACTCTCAAGAAGCAATAAAAGCAAGGAGTAGCTATGTAACGAAAATGAAGGATGTTGCAGACCAACTTGCAAGTATTGGAGAGGAGATAGAGGAAGAGCAAATAGTGAGGCACATCATCAATGGGATTAAAGCTGATGATAAGTGGGAATCCTTCACCATTGCAATGGATCTCTAGATGGATATGAAGATACCTGATCTCAACACCTTGATGGGACAACTTTTCACCCATGAAGCAAAGATCAACAAAAATGGTGATAACTCAAGAGGTAACCAATCTTCTTCCTTCTATACAGATAAGAATAAATCTAAGGATAAAGGTAAAAGTAAGAAACAAGATGAAGAGGCTAGTACGTCTCAAGCCAATTATGCATCTAGAGGAAGAGGTACTAGAGGTAGGGGCAGAGGAGGTAAGCAAGGTAGGGGGAGACCCTACAAGAAATCACCATGCAACATATGTGGTCTCAACAACCACACTACTGAAGAATGTTACAAAAATACAAAGAACCAAAGGGGAGGAGGCTTCCATAGAGGAGGCTATTGTCAAACAAGCGGCAGGTACAACAATGGTGGAGGCAACCACAATCACAACTACAATCAAGGCTACAACAACAAGAACAAGAACAACAACAACAACAACTATCAAGGAGGCTTTAGAGGAAGAAGGGAATTCAATAACTACACTGAAGATCAAGAGGATTCTCTACTTATTGTAAACACGACATCCAAGAAAGGTAAAGATGATGAGCATCTCTTTTACATTGACTCAGGTTGTTCAAATCATGTGGCAGGGAATATAGCACTCTTATCTGACCTAGAAGAACCAAAGGGAAAGCGTGAGGTACAAACAAGTGATGAAACCATGCATTCAATTAAGCAAATTGGAAATGTTAAGACATTAGATGGTAGTATGAACCTTTTGAGCAAAGTTCTGTATGTGCCTACCATAACCAAAAATTTAATTAGTGTTGGGCATATAGTAGAGAAAGGTCTACAAGTGAGGTTCACAAAGCATGGAGCATATGTGGAAGACCCCCAACAAGGATTCAAAAGAATAGACAAAGGTGAGAAGACAGGTAGATTGTTTTTTTTTAATTGAAGACACAAGGAACATAGCACTATTCAGTTACAAAAACCAAACCCTAACTGAGTTGGAAATATGGCACAAGAGGCTAGGGCACATTGGACAGAGAAATCTGAAGCAAATTTCTAGGGATCAAAGTGTGCTTGGGATTCCTAATGTGACCAAGCAACATATGATCTACAAATGTGGAGCTTGCCAATTTGGTAAAGCTCATAGGCAACCATTTACAAGAAAGGATACATCGATGAAGATTATTTGGAGCTTGTACACATTGATGTGTGGGGTCCTAGCAAATATCCATCCATCTCAAGATCAAGGTATTATGTTTTTTTATTGATGATTACAATAGGTAGACAATTCTCTATTTTATGAAGCATAAGGATGAGGTGTTTACATATTTTAAGAAATATTTGGCATTAGTGGAAACCGAAACAGGGAGAAGCTTGAAGAGAATCAGGTCTGATGGAGGTGGTGAGTACTTTTCATATGAGTTTGACTTATTCCTACAAGAGAGGCATAAAAAGGGAAGTAACAACTAGGTATACTCCTGAATTGAATGGAGTGGTAGAGAGAAGGAACATGTTAATTGTTGAGGCAGCTAGGTCTATGTAAAATGAGAAAAACCTACCTAATTATTTGTGGGCAAAGGGTGTTTCTACAGCTACGTATTTGGTTAATAGGTTTCCATCCAAGTCATTGGATGGCATGACACCATATGAAGCTTGTAATGGCAGGAGACCCTCATTGGATCATTGCAAGATATTTGGGTGCATTGCCTATGCACACATCCCATCACAAATCAGAGGGAAACTTGACCCTAAGCTTGAGAAGTGCATCTTCATTGGAATTACTACCTTTATACTTGGCTTGAAACCAGTCAACCTTCAAAATGATCTATCAAAATATATAAAAATGAAAACCACTATTAGGTGCTTAAAAAAAACAATAAACTCTATCATAAAAAATATAAATTTTTTTCTACCTGTTTGAATGTACGAAATGATATTTTGTAGATACCAACAATAGTTCCCATGTAACCAAGTTATCCATCTATAACGTTCGTGTCTTTTGAGCTAGCATGTGATAGTTGCTTGAAAGAAGCAACAATACTAGAATCCTCTGTTTTACGTAAAGAATCAATGGCTTTGATTCTAATATGTTGTCCAAAAGACCACATATTAGTGAACATTTGAGCCTGCAAAAGAAATTAAATAAGTAAAGAGAAACTAATATACATATATGAAAAAAACAAGATATTATTAAAATAAAATTACATTTTGTTCACAACCTATCATTAACTCTCTCATCTCATTTGAGATTTCTTCATTATTTGCATTGGCGCGTTGCAAACGACTATATAGACAATCCGTGAAAATAGACATATTTGTAATCTCATTATTATCGAGATTATGTCTATATCTTTTGTTTCTCCGTCTTTTACTTCGGAGATTTTGAAGTTCCTATTTGTACTCGCTAAGGAATGCTTGCGAGCATTCACTATTATATGCTACAAAAGTAGAAACATCATTTTTTCTTGAAATGTAAATAAAAATGGGACTCCCTTACCTGATAATACCTCGTCTGTTATTTTTGAAGAAGACTCGTTGGTCAATGCACCTGGAGCTTCTTCATGAACTCTTTCAAGGTACTCACTAACATAGTACATGCACTCTTCAAGCATCCAACCCTTTGCCATGGATCCTTCTGGTTTTGCTCTTTGTCATACATAACCTTTTAATATTCCCATAAATCCCTCAACCCAAAACATCCATCAAGTGCTGAAAACACCTGTAATCTCTATTTCATCTACAAGATGGACTAATAAATGAACCTGAATATCAAAAAATGAAGTAGGAAGCTCTTTCTCCATCAAACATAGTAGCTCCTTGCATTCAGGCTTTTTTGTGGGATCGAGTTTTTTTCAATCTCTTTTGATGTAATCCACCTATATATATCATTAAAAAAATTATAAAGAAGCTAATTAAAAAAAGAGATATCAAATGTTCATATATATCAAATATAAAATTATCATAATTACCTTATAAGCAATCCAAGATGATAGATCACATCTCGTAATCCTTTTGTTGTACATCCATTGATAACCAAAGGTAATATATGTTTCAAAAAGTTATGCCAATCATGGGTCTTTAACCTAGATAAGCTTTTATCATCCATATTAAACATGTTCTGGAAAGATGCTCCATATCCTGTAGAAGTCCGAATCAATTGAATCCTATTATTGATAGTCTGTATTGCTTTTGTCGTAATTACCCAAGGAGCAGGTGCATAAGTTGTTTCTTCTCGATGTCTATCAAAAACTGCCCATAACTTTGGTTTTGAGTTTTGAACCTTCAAATCGTTCTTTGATGCTATGATATCTTTTAGTCCAAGAAGATGCTACCATAACGAATAACCAATATTCTTGAATATATGCATAGGATTAGAAAATTTCCATTCTCTCTCTAGCTAAAAGGTGCTCTTGGAGGTCTACACCATCCATAATTCACTAATAATTCATCACTAGCATGTAATGTAGTAATAGCAATTTCAAGGACGTATCTTGATACATCCCTATGTTGAAGAATCACTCACAAATTTGACATACAGACAGACATAAAGACGAAGAAAGACAAAGAGAAGCAGAAACAAAGCATTTAGAAAATCAAACCTTAGTGAAGGGACAAATTCACGACTATAATATAGTTCATAGAAACTTCCAAAAGTACGAGTTTTGAATCTCAGAACAAAATGTATATGTATGAGGTAGAAGATCATAATACTATGAAAAAAGAAGGTGAGCTCATATAGAAAGCTTAGAAGCACATCTGTAGAAGACGCCAGAGATTGCGTATGTAGAGATGAATAATAGAACCTGAAGTGTCGGGTATTCATCTAAGAGAGATGGTAAGGAATAACTACTCAAAGTAGGAGAGTTTTCCATAGCTATGCGCAAAGTGAGGCCAAGCTATTTTGTACACATCTTCTCTAATAGAAAACACATGTTCATGTGGAAGAAGTTTGAGCACATTCTTCGTATGTGAAGAAATCTAAGTGATTTCATGTTACTCTGAAAGTTAGTTAACAGTTACAGTTTTTCTCAGTAAAAGTTTTCCGGTACTTCTGAGAGTTAGATCTCACAGCACAGTGTAAAGATTTTCATGAGTGATAGCTCATCTTGAAGCTAGGAGTCTGAACTACAAACTGATCAAAATAGTATTATGAAACGGGACATGTACACAGTACAAAGTCTAACCGTAAAGACATCTAGAACTAGTGAATTTCTTCTTTAAACTTCATATAGTATTCATTTACTGAAGGAAGCTCAGGTATTAATTCCTTACTTCATCAACAATCATTAGAAGTAACTACAAACAAAATTGCAGTTGATTTCGGTAACATTACGGTGATATTTTGGTGACAGTCCGGTGAAGTTCCGGTGAAATTACGGTGAGTTCAAAACATCGTTAAGTGACGAAGAGATTATTTAACTGTAAGCAAACACAGTAGTGTAAAGTTTGAGGTAAATGAGTTCAGAATTAAAGCTTGAAGGAAACACGAAGCTTTTTGTAAAGAGAATTTTCAGTTTTCACTAAAACAGTAGTAAAGTTTTCAGGTTGCTAAGCTATTGATGATTATAGAGGTGTTCTAACATCACTTTAGCTTAGTTCTAGTTGAAGCGTGGCAATTTTCCGCAGTCTTGTTAGTGAACAAGCTTTTGCCGCGACATCACATAACCTCAACAAAGTGGTATTAGAGCAGAAAAGGTTCTAAAGAACAGAAAGGTCCTCAAGAGTAAACAAAAGTGAAGATACAAGAGAATTTGAAGAATTTTCACAAGGAAGGTGAAAGCTGAGATGATCAACGACAAACGGCATCAAGAAACGTTCCAAAGTAATTCTCAAGGGTAAAGGTTTACAAAAGGTAAAATCCTTTAACGTTATACTCACCGAAAGTAACAGAAACAAGAAGATTATGGCAAATCATATCTCTATTGACAACTTGGACAGAGATAATTATCCCGCATGGGTAATGCGCATGGAAGCCTTACTTATGAGTAAGGAATTAATTATATATGTGACAAGAGAAGAAAAGAAGCCGAATTTCTAAGACGACAGTCAACCAAAGAAAGAAGAATTAGAAGCCTTGAAGCTGTGGCAGAGAAAGATGCAACGGCAAGAGCTTAAATCTACAATACCATTACAGATCATTTACTACCGCACATTAGAGGTCTGGAGAAAGCGGAGGACATATGGAGTGCATTGGAAGATCATTTCCAAAACACTACCAAAGCTAGAAAGGCTAGCTTATGGTCAGAGTTTACAACGTTCAAGAAAAAGCAAAGTCAAAGCATTAGTGATTATGTCACTAAGATGAAAGACTTGGCAGACAGTCTTGGATCTATTGATGAAGATATCGAAGATCACAGGTTGATAGCACAAGTGCTTGCAGGACTGAGAGGAGATGAAAGGTGGAAACATTTCGTACTCTCAACTGAACTTTCTTTAAATCATTTTGTACCAGATTTAAATCAGTTGCTTGGACTAATGTTAATGTTTGAGCAAAATTTGAAGACAGACGGAGATAAAGGACATAGTTCGGCTATGTATGCAAAGAATAAGAAGAAAGGTGATAAAGGTAAAGAAAAAGATGAAGAAGAAATGGCTGAAACCATTTGTCAATTCGTTGCATTAGTACGCTACCAGTGGCTATGTCCGATGCATCCACAAAGACATGGAACGGACGTTCCCAATCAGGTGGTTGCAAGATAGGGGCCTGCGTCAATAAGACCTTCAACCGATCAAATGCACTTTGGCACTCTGGAGTCCATTCATACTCCCTCGGAGTGCTAGTCATAAGCCGATTAAGCGGTGTCGCTAAATGAGCTCACCACTGTAAGTGTCTGCCATGCCACCGGATTTGGCCAAGAAAGCGCATAACTTCTTTTGGTGTCATTGGAACTGGTGCCTCCACCACGGCTGCTACTTTATCTAGATCGACTTGTATTCCTTGTTGAGAGATAATATGACCGAGTAGTTTGCCACAAGAGACCGCAAAAACATATTTGGTCGGATTCAAGCATAATCGTTACTCTCGACATTTTTCAAAGCAGCATTGTAAATGATACATGTACACCGAAGTCTTGCCAAATAATAAAAATCATCCAATATACTTGCATAAATGTGGTGAAGTAGGGTGAAAAGACTTCTTGCATACATCTTTGGAATGTACTCAGGGCATTCCGTAAACCGAACCACATTACGGTGCAAGCATAGACACCCCAGTTCGTGATAAAAGCTGTCTTTGGTATATCCTGTTCCGTCATCCTCACTTGATTATAGCCACTGTAGCCATCCAGAAAAGAATACATTTCATGCCCTGCTACCCTGTAGAGCATTGTGTCCAGAAAGGGGAGAGGGAACGGATCCGGTACAGTGGCGGCATTGGGTTTCCGGTAGTTGACACAGATACGCAAATGTTTATTTTTCTTCGAGACGATCACTATTGGAGAGATCCACTCATCATGATCAATTGGTACAATAAATCCCACCTTCAATAAACGATCAAGCTCAGCCTTCACCTGTGCAGCATAATTATGGTTCATTCTGTAACTAGATTTTTTGATTGGCCTCGCATCCGGTTTGAGCACTACCCGATGTTGATAAATCTGTGGGTCAAGACCTTTCATGTCTCTATAATCCCAAGCAAAAATATCTGAGAATTCACGTAGGAGTTGTACCAAATCATCGTGGAATGTCTCTGCAAAACCTGCCTTAATTTAACTAGTCGCGGGTTGACCGTGTCTCCCAGATTATATGTTACTAATTGATCTTCCAGTACATAAGATTGATGAGGTTTTACCAAATCATCAGCTGGCTACAATAGTTGATGTAAAATTGCTTCATCCATAGCTACGTTGTCATCTACTTCTGCATCTCCGGTCATTGGTACGACTGTACAAGCTGTCGGACTCCAATTGTCTGCTACCGACTGTAAATCTACAGTACCTAATGAGATCAGATCCTTATTGATCTTGAGGAAAGCCTCTTCCTCATCATCAGATAACACCTCCAACATATGGACTGGCTCTGCTACATATGGTCATGCATGAAGATCACACGGTTGCATAACATCCAATTTAACTACATATTTCTGGTGATTATCTTTGAAAATTAACTCTTGAGCTGACCAATCCTGTACAACTTTGGCTTGCTTTAGCCATGGCCTGCCGAAGAGTAAGCTGTAGTCGAGACTGGATTCTGGTAAGTCTAGGACTACAAAAGTCATTTTAAATGTGGTCCCCTGCAAGGTAATAGGAATATTACGTACTAATCCCATCGGATGGACTTGGGATTGATCTGCCATTCGCACAAAAAATTATACGGGTTCAATTTGGGTCCAACCCAATTTCTTGCAGAGTGCGGCTGTTGCAATATTCACACCAGACCCGCCATCAATTAACACTTGGATAATCTTTTGGTTTTTATACCAGACAGTGATCAGTGGGACTGAATGATCCACCGTAGAATCAATTTCCGGCTGTATGGTTGCAGTCGCCAGAGTACATGAAGATCCGAGACTAACTTGCTCTTGGAATCGCTGTCGTAATTGTGGCACTAAGGCGAGCAACTGTCCCAAAGGAAGTATGATTGAAGCCTTAGATAGGATGTCACATACGTGATCTATTTGGGTCGTAGTTATCACTGATTCTGGTGGTGATTCTAACGTTGTTGGGGCAGAATTCTGTTCATTCAATCTTGCCTGTGGCAGAGGGACGTGTGTTATCAGAATGGGATCAGGAAACACAATTGGCTCCTTAGCTGCCCATTGACTAGCCCTTGCAAACATTCACTGCTGTTCACGAATTCCAGGCTCGAAAACTTCAGCTGCAGGTTGCAACTGTTTACCCAATCTTGTCTGAACTACAACTGCTTGTGACTCGACTGGTGAAATATAAACCATGTTGGTCATTGGATTTTGTCGTTCCTTCTTTCTTTTGTCGTACTCTGCTGCTTCCTTACAGAATCTACGGATATGGCCAACCTCGCCGCAAAAATGACACCGAGGGTGTGGAAGAGAGGTAACTTCCATCGATGTACCCGCCTGCCATCGTTTTGAATTGAAATTGGTGCTCTACTGACCCCGGTAATTCTTATATCCTTGTTGCTGATTGGTTTGCAACTGTGGCGGCACATAATGGATTGCTGGTTGACCTGGTTCCTGTATTATGGCGTTTATAGCTGCTCTACCCTGCACCTTTGTATTATATGTGCAGGTTTCGGTTGAGTGTCCTGTTGTGTTACAGATGGCACAATACATCTGGTTGAGGGCACATGTAGAACTGGTGTGACCTGGATTTTTTCACTTGGTACAATACACCTGTTTGGACGGATCATCAGCTACTTTCTTACTTGCTTTCAGCCAGTCCAAGTCCTCTGTAAAACCTCCAACGTTGTGCTCCAATTGTAAGGCCATCGCAATTACTGCGTCCAATGTCATTCCGCCCACATAGCGAATGATCATGATTTGTCTTAACTATGGATTTAATCCATTAATGAACCATTGGGTTATGACATCGTCTGACAGATTAGCATGTGCCGGAGGCAACTGCCTTAAGTGAGTTCTAAACAGTGTTGCGTATTCCTGGACACTCTGATGCGGTTTCTGCCGATTGTTTTGCAAATAGTCAAAGATTTTGGCATGATTCTTCTTCAAATGGAACCTCTGTAAAAAAACATCTCTCACATAATCATAGTTAGCGAAATGATTAATATCATATTCACTCAACCACCTTGCTGCTTCATTAACCAATGTGGCCTGAAATACAATGGCCTTGTATGCTGGATCGGGTGGATGATTCAACACTACATAACTGATCTCGAATGTGCAGACATGCGCGTCGGGATCATCCCCCAAAAATCCACCGAATTTGGTATATGTCACCCTAGTCAGAACTGATCGAAGTGGAATGATTGGTTGTGGTTGATGTTGTTGCTACTGTTGAAATTGCGGTTGCGGCTGTGGGGGTGTTTACTGTTGTGATTGTGAACCACTCATGGTGCTATTGTGAGTAGTGTTTTTGTTATCTGTATAGTGAGGAGGTGTCTCTTGTTCTTTAGAATCTGTATTATTAGCTTGCTCACCTTCTGGTTCAAAAATGGTGTTGAATCTCTTACTTATCTCCAAATCAAATAGCATGTCCTCAGCTTTGGTATCAAAACTAGGTAAGCTTGCCTCGAAGAGTGGTGAACATAATACGGATCCACCAGGTAGTACAGCACTATCATCGAAAAATTTCAAAGTTCCACCAAAGGGAACCGTACTTCCACCGGAACTTATCAAACTTTCATCGCACCAGATTACCTTTTCACCGGAAACGGTCTCACTCGGTAACACAACTTTATCATAAAAAATGGTCAAATTCTGACAAGATAGTGTCGAACTATCTCCGAACTGTGTCTCTGTACAACCAGATGTCACTGTACCTTCTCCAAAAGGCACCAAACTCACACCGGAATTCACCGGGATCTCATCATGGGTCACCGAACTGGCATCGGAATCACTGCTAACTGGCTCCGATCCTTCTGCAACGGGACTTAACTAGCCTGTACTTCTACCACCTGGGGGTGTCCCTAATAGATTTGGAACTGCCTAGGGATGTTGATCTCTCCTATACTTTGGATAGGACTCGTCGAAACGAGTAACCGGCATATATCGCTTCTGCACCACTTGCCTTGCGTACTGCTCTTCCCTTACTGCTTATTCCCAATCTATTTCCATTTTCCCACAGACGGTGCCAGTGTTAAAAGCACTTCGGTTAAGTCGCTTTTAATCTCTTTTCGGGTTCTTGGGGATGGTAGGGGTCTGTCAGTGTAGAGGCCCTTTATTTGATTTTCCCAGTAACTTTCAACTACGAAGTTAATTATGATTTCAAGGTAATAACTACCTCTACACAGTATTACTATTCCTATTACGGTTATTCCTTACACAGTGCTTAACGCGCGAGTTAGCAATCACAGTCGCACAAACTTATTAATGTGGATATAACATTATTGTGTTAATGCAACATACAGTACTCACTAATTCAGCAATATCGGCATACGATCTTCTCCGCGTAGTCGCCTAGACAGACAGTCTGGCGAATCCGTCTCTCTTCTGTCAAAGAACACCGTAATTCCCTTTCATTAATGGGTAAGAGTTACATCGTATCGCTATGCCCTTTTGGTGCATGCGACTATGAACAATAGGATTACATTATTCCCATCCGACGGCCTAACATAAGCCACATGACAAAAACACTAGATCAAAGGAAATTCCTTTGGATCTTTCAAACTTAAAGATGAAGGATGATGTGGTTTGGGGTCCTTCATCAGAGATTCTTGAACTGAAGGGCAATGGTTATGCTGGGATCACATCTGCAACCAATGATTGACTATGGTGTCTGTACAACTCATGCTTCCACATAAGGCTTATGCTGACTAAGTGTCCTCAGAATCCCATGCAAATATTGGGCACGCAACCATTGTAGCTTAGTCCACTCCTCTGGATAATAGTGCTAAATCAAGCAACACGGCACAGGCTAAAGTGCAAGGACACTATGCCAGTAGACCAACGAATCCTTATTCTAGAGTCCTTCAAATGATGCTTTTCTAGCCTTGACTTTCAAGCAACTAAGTCCTGTGTTGGGGTATCTGTGTCTTTCAAATGGTTCAAGTTCCTTGCTCTATTGTTTTTATATCAATTTTAGCAGCTACTGTTATGAAAATTGGCTAACAGAAGGGATTTGGGGGTTTTTGTGATTGCCCCAAGTGAGGATTGTGTCCATTGCCCTTGCCCTCCCTTGGAGCCAATGATCTACATTATATGTTGTTGCTTTGCTGTGTATAGATAGTTACTTCTCAGATTTTGAGAGTGGGTCCTCCACTCTGGTTTGATTGCATCTGCTGATATGTTCAAGGTTGACAGCCAGGATCCGATGGAAGCTTGATGGGTGGCAAAGCTAGTGGTGCCATGTTGATCTAATTGACAACTTTGTACATCCTTGATGCTAGGACTGCTCTCCTGAGTATCGTGTATGATGTGCTTATTCTTTGAATTTGTTGTGGATGCTATGAAGCTTATTAGGCTAACTTCTAGTTGTTGTGGTGTTAGGCCTACAATTGACATTGTTGGATGTTTGTTATGTTTTTATGGGATCTACGTGCATGGCTAAAAGAATGAATTGCAGGCTTTACGATGCTAGAGTTTCTTATGGCAGTTGGTTCCTTATTTGCTGAGGAGTTTGCCCTTATGATATATAACTTGTAAAGCTTAATATTGATATTTCCAAGCATTTTGGTTGTATGACTGCCCCACCTAGGAGGATAGTATCCACATCTCAATTGGAATGATTCCTACCCTTGAAAAATTGGAGATGTAGCCACACACTTTTGGCCATATTTCTTATGTGACTATTGTACGCTACTAAAAAGCATGACTACATCAAATGATACACAACCTCACTTTCATGGGGTTGAATGTCTCTTAGTTAGTGTCCCACAACATACATCTTACAACAAATCCAGCTATTGAGCATGTTTAATTTGCATGTTCTCCAAAGATTATTCCAATGGGATGCATGCATACTTAGTATCAAGGTTATTTTCAAGAACTACTCTAAAGGATGGCTGAATATTTGGCAACAAAGGGTGCTCTTTATGTTGTTGGGTTGACTATCCCTTTGGGGGATTGTGTTGCTTATTACATAAGGACTCTTCAGCACCTTGAAGGCTTGCACAATTTAAAGTTTTGAAGATTTGAAGATTCAAACCAGCTCAGCTATGTATTATCGTCTTCTCTTAGCTTTGTCAAGACGACAAAGTCTAGGGGAAGGAGAGTTGGTTATAAGTTTTGCTCACAATTTCATTTATGTAAAGGAACCGCCTAGTACTCATACAAATTACTACTTTTAAGTATATTAGAGGTGTGTACATGTGAACATCCTCTTAAGCCCTTTTTGATATTTCTCCAAAGACTATGGTAGAGAAGCTTTGTAAATAAACCACTTTTTGCACACATTTAGACGATCCCACATTGAAGAAATCCCATGCTTTTAGTTCATGGAATTAGGTAGTGAGAGAAAGAATATTTGCAAAATCTCAAAAAATATGTTAGTTATGCATGTTCTATCTTTTTGACTAGTCAAAAGGAGCACATGGGAAATAGAGCCAAGCCTATATATAGAGGCTCATTTTTGTAAAGAAGACAACTTTTGGTTCAACGTGCTCTCATGTGTATATCTTTTAATTTTCTCTTAAGGCTTTGTGCATATGTGTATGTAGTCTTAGAGTGTGAGAGAGTGAGATGTGTGTGCATGCTTGTATTTCCTATGTGTTTAAGTAGAGTGTTGCAATTTTCTTGTATCTTACATATGTGACTAGCATCCTTGACACCCTTCTCTCTATGTTTTTAAGCATGTGGCATAGCTGCGGGCTGATGGCCAATGGTTTGAACATGTTGGAGTTTGGGTTGGATGAAAGGAGAGTCATTCTTGAGCCTTCCTTCTTGCTTCCATGCAAGGTGGTGTGGGTCTAGGCTTCCCAAGATCATACTACAACAACAACCGCCCAACACTAGCACACACAGTGGAATCGAAGTCTTAAGTAAAACAATCTTCATCGGTAATACCTTGTAAATGTAGAGCAAGGGATTCTTTAAAACTACACTTAAACTTATTCTATAATGTTTTTGATAATTTCTTGACCACATCAGCATCTAGTATTTTTGCTTCAAAGTGGAACTACTGGTTTGTATGGCCAACAGAACCAAATGTTTACTTTGGGCTTCCAAAAAGGCTTCTTATAAATAGAAATAATTTTAGAGAGCACATTGACATGGAGTCGGGATTGCTCTGTAGCAGCTTCAATGTGTTTCATCTTAGCGGCATGATCAGTGAGGAAGCCTTCCAACCATTGTATCTATGAAGCTTGGTGCTCAGTCATATTGAAAACTGAGTGTGGCTCTCATTGTGTAGCTTCTATTGCCTTGCATAATTCGATATTCTAGCCAATAGTGTTGTGCAATTCTTTTTCTTTGTCAAATAACTGAGCCTTAACTTCTTCAAGCTCTACATCCATTTGATGTGCACGTGCAATAAGGGTAGTACAAGTTAGTTCCAACAAATCATTCTTTGCAGTTTCTTCCTCCAACAGGGAACTGAATTTAGTTATGGACTCTTGTTTTTTTGACAATGTCTTTCGCAAGGCCACCATTTCATTCTCTTTATATATGATCTGTTGTTGTCGCAATAACTCTCGAGCTTGATAATGCATGACTTCCATAAAGCCTGTTTAATCATCTTAAGACAATAGTGCAAAGATTCATATGTATGCTATCATACATCTAGCATATGTAAGAGTTCAATGCCTACTTTTAACGGTAAAATATGCATGAAAAAAGAGTTGCATGTGTAAATATCAACCAAGAACGTATCTTAAGTTGAGAAAATGGTTTTCAAGAGTGGTGTATGTAATAAAATAAGTTTGTGATCTAGAGATCTGATCGGTTCAGATAGATCTGAAATCGGACACCGTTTGGTCATCCGTGTGTATGACTAAAGATCTCGAGTTTAGACTTACTAGCAGGTCATGTGCTCTTGTGAACAAGTGATACACTTAGCCTAGTGGTTAAGTCTCAAGGATGTGAAGGAGGAGGTCTTGGGCTCAACCCGCATGGGGTACATGGTGAGAGTATTTTGCCCAAAGAGATCTAGAGCCTTCTAGAAGCATCCACTTTAGTTAACTCAAGTTCACTAAGACACTTGGTGCACATGCAATTACATGGCCGACACATGGCTGACTAGTATCCACCTGCCCAAGAAGGCAGTCCCCTGGAGAGAGCTATGTATAGAGGCATTTGGTTGGGAGGAGAGTGATCTCTCTAGCACGTGGTGGTCGTCATTGTCATTTTCTTACATTGATATCAGAGCTAGGTAAGCTTTCACGGAAACCTTGCATGTTGTATCATCATCTTCTCCATACTCTTATGCTTCCCTTATTGCGCGTGTTCTGTTGTTCTTGGATCGAGATTTTATGCTTTGCGAGATTTCACGCTTTGCGGATCTTTTTTCTTGCATGTTGTATCATCATCTTCTCCATACTCTTATGCTTCCCTTATTGCGCGTGTTCTGTTGTTCTTGGATCGAGATTTTATGCTTTGCGAGATTTCACGCTTTGCGGATCTTTTTTCTTGCATAATTTACGAAGAAGAAAACGTGTTCGTATATGCTCAGAATTAGCGCATGCTAATACGGACTCGAACCCTAGTCACACCACTAGAAGTACTTTGTGCTATCAAATTACTCGTGTAGATCGTGTCTATTAACCATTCGAGAAGATTTTATTCTTGTTCCAGAGTTCGTTTCCGAACCCATCACGCCACAGTTGCGAGGGCTTGCACTTAGTGAGGTTTGATGGACACGCTGGGTCTTCCCAAAGACCCGACAATATATGGAGTATTTTCAGAAGATTTCTCATACAGCTTATCAACTGCTAGCAGATGCAAGCCGACTAAAGATCGCTCGTCCTATCCATGCAGACAGGGACTTCACATAGTGTGCCAACAATATTCGGCAAGAGGAGCAGCGAGCAAAAATCATATGCTCCTTCACGTCTTCATCTGCGGATTCGATGCGGCAATCTCTGTATGAGAATTCTATCTGTTGTGCCGAGCAAACATCAATGGAAAGTGGCCTTTTTATCTCGGATGCCCGATGAGCTTTGCTATATCTCTTCATATATAGCAGCTTAAGTATTTTCTGATATAATCTTCGTCTCGTATCATAAATTAGCAAAAGATTCTTTGGCACCTAAAGATGCGTGCGTGCTTAGAAATGGATCACTGTACAGAGTATTGGCGATAGGTTGAGCTAGCCAAACCTTTCATATGAGATGATGACTGCTAGCTTCCTCTGCTATAAATATATTGTGTTGATTTGCTCGGGCTTCAGCAAAGAAAACCTTTCATATGAGATGATGACTGCTAGCTTCCTCTGCTATAAATATATTGTGTTGATTTGCTCGGGCTTCAGCAAAGAAAAGGTGTCTATTGATAATATGTTCACTTCGACAGCTGCAGCCCTCGGGACTCGTACTCATGTCCAACTACTTTAGAAATTTTGATTCAACCACTAATGCAGAGCACCGCTACGAAAATTTATATTTTCAAGAAAATATGTGTAAAGGATCTTACATAATAAAATCTCGGATCGATACTCTGACCTGATCGAGGAGAGAATTGTCTCTCATCCAAGACATCTATTCCATCGCATGGCGGTGCACTCACTTTTACGAATGTAAATCATATTCTGATTTTGTAGATAATGCATAAACAAAAGGCAGCTCCAGTGGGCACCGAGAATCGATCCGCCGATCTCTTGAGCGTTCTGCGTACGAAAGATTCTCTCATATCCAAGAGCGCAATAAGATTCTTTGTGGCAAAACAGAGAACCGTTCAAAACAGTCAAGACTACATCACGAAGACCTACGACATTAACATTCTAGAGCATTCCTGCCCAACCACAATAGCAAGAGCTTTCGAAGAATCACAAAAGCAAAAAAGAAGAGTGGAGATATTCTCTCAGACGGGAGGAAGAAACTTGAACTTACGACCTCTAAATGATGGGCCGAAGCTCTAGCTACTACACTAGAGAGCCCGACAGATGCCTGCGACTTATTTATTTTTTATGTATTATTCTATGGTGTGAAACCTCGGGCATAGGAATACAACCCGCAACCTCTCTTCTTTGGGTTGAAGTCTAAACCTCCTTTCAATAAGCATGCCCGCATATCCATATGCCTTAAGATCCTTATAATTAAAGCCATGCTCATCTACATTTGGAAGAAATGGTTTTCAAGAATGAGTACATTGTTTTTTAACATGATCAAAGGGTGGAGAATGGCTCTTTCCGAGGATAAATGGAGGGGCGAAGCTAACTGGGAGATAAGTATTTTCCAAAGTTAATGATTGATTTTGTTTTTCTCTATGCTTTCATGTAGGACGCATTTTTATCATTGAAGTATGGTAGTAAACTTTATTTCTGATAACCTTGATGCAAATTATGGAAACCTACATGAAAGAGCATAAAGATATTGAAACACTCATTAAACACAAATATAGGCATGCATATACGAAAGATTGTTGGTGCATTTCTCCTTTCAAAAGAATGTTTTCAAGCACCATACACATTTTCTTCTTGCTTGCAAAAGGAATAGGATGCACTCAAGTCTGTGCACGTTTATAAACTTTTGTAAGGTAGAGGATAGATTTTTTGTGCATCGATGATTGGATGCACACATGTCAAGAATTGCTTGAATTAGGTTTGATGCATGAAAGGAGAATGCCAACACGTGCATGCATTCACATGCATTTGTATGCAAGAAGAGACATTTTTATATGCATGATTGTTGGTTAAGTAGTTGAATACTTTTATTAAGCACTTTTACAAGTAAGTTTGATAGCAAGTAGTTCCCAATAGTTCCCAAACCATCAATATTGGTACTTAAGTCCAAATATTGATATAACCTAAAGGTGTATCAAAGATTCTTAGCTTTGGAATCTGAGGGGCATCAGTGTATGCCTCGACTTGAGATGAGAAAAGATCTCTAAAAGCCCATGGGTGAGCGAAGACACTTTTGTTAGTTTAAGAGATCTTAATAATAAAGACTAAGTCTTTATTTTAGTCGCAAGATCAACCAAACTTGATCAAGCTTGGCCATGACTGTTCAAAATGTGCGATTGGAACTACTCTGTAGATTGCCCAAGTATTGGTAATAAAATTCCTTTTGGGAATAATTCACTTAGCTTCCATCTATCCAATGGAAAATTGTGAAAAGAGTAAGTTGTTCCAAGTCTGAACAGAGTGAAGAAATTCCAAGAATGTAGTCTGCAACCATGAAGACGATACTTAAGTATGTGGAAGGTAAAACATAATGTTTGCCTATCCTTAAAGGAATTTTGGTACAAATCCAGAAAGCATAAGTAGATGCTTAAGACTTAGGTAGTAGAGAGATTCCTATATAAAGTCCCCGAGGTAGGTACCTAAAGCATCAGTAAAGAAAGGAATCCAAAGACAAGAAGTCAAAAGCTCTTATTACTACAAATTGGTCAAGGATAAACAGTACAAATTGATCAAGGATAAACCAATTGAATTTGAATTTTATGAAAATTCAGGTACTTGGAACTCTGATTGGTTTTCATTTGAAAACCCTAGCAAAGAAGGATGAATATTTCATCAAAAGGTTTTCAAGTTCCCAAAGGAAAGAACAAGATCGTAAAACGATCATATGAAGGGATCAAAACCTAGAAAATCTAGTTATAGGTAATGCCTAAAACTTTAAAATTCTTTCAAAGAGCTGAAGTAAGACGGTACTCTATCAAGAGATGTTTTGACTTTCAGATAAATATCACCCACACATTGATGTGAATATTAAATAGGGTGGTATGGGACACCAAATTTTATACTCATATTGATGTTGGACAGATGGTATGGGACATCTGACCGTGGGATGATAATTGTCTTTTAGTCTTAGATTGATCTTGAGGTTAGGTTTGATCCTTAAGGGAATTAAAACTTCCAAGGAGTTTAAATTCAAGGAGGATAAAAGTAGTATCTCAAGATATTTCAAGATAACTTCAAGCTCAATGAACTAGAAGGATAAAGGAAATAGATGATATGAAGCAACTAACTTCCAAGATCTTCTTGAAACGCTTCAAGATAAAGTGTTGTTAATTAGGAAATATTTGATAACTTTTTGAAAAATTTAGACTTTGATTTTGAGTTGATCTTTTCAACCAAGGATTTGATTGACTAAGTCAAGCATCAAGTTTCTAGTGTAACTTGGTAAATTCACTCTTTTGATTCAAAGAAATACACACGAATTGCATTCCCAGTAAGGAGTCTGAAAGACTAAATATGACTTGAACTTAGTCTCAAGTGAAGCATTGCTTGAGTAAATAAATCATCAACAGAACCTGAGTGGGTCGACACACTGATATTGGTTACCACACTAGTACTTGTGATTGGATAATGTTTTGATTTGCTCTTAATCTTTTTGAGAATCTAGCTTATTTCTCATAAATATAGAAAAAATGCTTCATTACCCTATTGAAACAGATCTTTGAGAAGTAAGTCCTGAGTCATCTAGACTTTGGATCATTGCAAGCTTACATATCTTCGAAGTTTGAATTGGTTGTACCAAGATTTAGTTTTTCTTTCCGCTTTCTAAATCTTTTGAAATTGGCTCAGATATGGTATCTGATTCCTTTTGCAAAAGACCAGGGTTATCCAGTTAAAACTAGATAACTAAATTGAACATCCTAGATAGATGTTATGTACAAGAACCTTTTCAATCTTCAAAAGATAATAAGTCTAAGTGGACTATTTATTTGAGTTTGTTTCAAGTTAGAGCATAAATGATTTCCTAGAGTCCAGTATACTCTAGAATAGAGAAGTTAGGAATTGCTCAGTAGATTGACAATTCCCAAGAACTTTTAGCTCAAGTCTATGAGAAAAGTATCCTAAGTTGGACCATTTTAATTTTGAATTTGAATTGATCAAGTTATAGTATGGTTGACTCAAAGAAAATGGTAAACTTTCTCTTGCAGTTTACATAGGATTTTTAAACTCATTAGCACAAAGTAGTCCTCTAGTCGGGTGAAAAAAATCAAGTAAATATTGGATAGGACTTAACCATTATACAAACATCCAAGTTAGATGTTTGGGACAACCAAACTTCAAGTTTTTCAAACCAAAGAATCAAGAGTTCTCAAAGTCCTGCAAGGGATAAGAATCTCACCTTCGTTACTAAGTCCATGCACCAGTCATGCCTAGAAATGGACTAGTAATTTGAATCCACCTAGTTCACATATTTGTGCCTAGATCACACATCAAGAAAATCTGAATTGTCCAGGGATGTTTTTAGATCCACTCTTATTATTTATTCACTACTTTGTACTTTAACCAGTTTATCAAACTGCAAAGCAAGACACTGTTTTGAATCATTTGGAGAGGGATGCCACCACAGAGATGAGACATGTTCTTCTAGTTTTAAGAACATGATCATGTTCTTCTAGTTTTAGAACATGAGGCTTGGTGGTTGCCTACAGTATGTATATAGCTCTATTTTCGAGGAAGAAAATATTTTCCAAGGGGGGAAGAATGTAATAAAGTAAGTGTGTGATCTAGGGATCCGATCGGTTCAGACAGATATGAAATCGGACACCATTTGGTCATCCGTGTGTATGACCAAAGGTCTCGAGTTTATACTTACTAGGAGGTCTTGTGCTCTTGTGAATAAGTGATACACTTAGCCTAGTGGTTAAGTCTCAAGGATGTGAAGGAGGAGGTCTTGGGTTCAACCCCCATGGGGTACATGGGAAGAGTATTTTGCCCAAAGAGATCTAGAGCCTTCTAGAAGCATCCACTTGAGTTACCTCCAGTTGATTGGGACACTTGGTGCACATGCAGTTACATGGTCGACACATGACTAGCTAGTATCCACCTGCCCAAGAAGGCAGTTCCCTGGAGAGAGCTATATATAGAGGCATTTGGTTGGGAGGAGAGTGATCTCTCTAGCACGTGGTGGTCTTAATTGTCATTCTCTTAGAGTGTAGAAGATGGAACTTCTCACTAACAACTACTTAAACACTTGGGAGCTCAAATGGATCACCGATGTTTCCTAAAATGCCTCTTTAGAATCTCTTTGTGCATAAATAGCCAACTTTGAAAGTTTGCATGAACAACTTGCAAAAGTCGAATGATGATTCCAATAGTCACTATAGAGAGATGAAGTAAGGAATCAAAATCAAGTCAAATTTTTTATTGGAGAGAGTTATGAACAAAATAGTGATGGTAGGTGCTGCACATTTACTCTCTAGAAATGCGTTGTGTGAGATAATTGGTTCAGAGAGACAAGGAAATCCCTCATTGGAGATCCATGTAGAGGAATAAGCATCATGTTGCACTTATTTATCCCACATATATATTGCGTGCACATGAAAATATTGGGCAATATATATAGAAGATCGTTGCTTCATATACCACAACAAAAAGAAAAGGGATCCATGGAGAGCTCTCTCTCCTCTTTCACAAAAGGAGGAGGCATGTGGGTGGGTGTCTTTGTGAACTCAATGTTGTTCCTAAGCCAAATTTGCATGCATGATGCCCTCCTTAGGGGCTTTGGCTCCTCTTTGAGGATAAAGAACCTCTATATATTTGGATCTTCAGGCTATGCAATTCTTGACATGCCTCTCAACAATGCACAAGTTGATCCCAACTCGTGGCCTAAAAAAATTCACACGAATCTAACTTCGAAAATTCCTCAAAACCTCCTCTTGATATCAAATAATAAACTTAAAATAATTTCTTGCTAAGTTCTCCCAAAGAAAGATTGAATGAATGTGTGTGCAACTCACCTCCCATCCTACTTATCCTCTTGCCTCCAAAATAGAGAGTGTCTGTAGTGCCCTAGTGTGGAGATGTGGCCATCATGCATGCTCACTCTACTACCTATCAAGGAACCCTATGAAATCTCATGTGCTAGGGACCTTGGCTGCGAGCGCTTTTTCCACATACACATGAGATGGTCTTTGTAGAGCAATGTCTAACATGTGTTGCATAAAACATCTCAAGAGGAATGAATGCGAATATGAGAGGTATTCCCATCACACAATTTCAGGAACAGGAAGAAAGGAGCACATAAGAATAGAAGCAAGAAGAGAAAATCATTATGACCTCATTACAACACAATTAAGAACGTCCAAAACATAAAGAAATGTACATACGAGATCACACTACCAACGAAAGAGTAAGATGAAAAGATAAGTATGTCATCGCTTTGAGTAGCTAAGACATGTCAATGATGTCTCACGAAAATATCTCTGGAGCCTATTTTCACATCCATCTCACGTGATATAGCTATAAGTAAAGAAGTGCAATATCATCGTGGATCGTTGTGTGTGTTTAGTTTGATATCGCAGTACTAAAAAAGTGGTTGTTGTTTAGTATATCTATGTTCTGGGTGAATTAAAAGAAACGAGTTTCCTATTGCCTTATATATATATATATATATATATATATATATATATATATATATATATATATATATATATATATATATATATATATATATATATATACACACACAAAGAGAGAGATGAGAGAGAGAGCACTAAAAATTTAGAAAGTATCCACTATGAAGATGTGGGCAACCGTCATAGTATGGATTTCATTGGACTTGTCAAGCATATGCACGACTTGAACTCGGGACATTGTTCCAGCCAGTTCGTGGTATAAACCACTTGAGCCATAGCCCTTCCACTTCCTATTGCTTTTGAAGTGATAAGGGTTTGGTGAAATCTTCTAAAATATTTATATGCAATAATATTGGTTGATTCTTACAAGAAACTAACAATTACAACCACCACATGCTAGAGAGATGACTCACCTCCCAACCTTATGTTGGAGTTAGACGTTTGTGGAAGCACAAGAATAGCACATGTAAGAAGAAGAAGCTAGGAGCACAACACACAATAATGAATGTATTACCACTAGAATGTACAAAGATAAGTAAACCATTAGGGGTATAGGTGTAGAAACAAGCTGGGGGAAAAAACCTCCTAAAGAGGGAAAAAAGTGTCTGGGGAGTCCTAGTGTGTTCACACACATCACTACCTAAATATGTCGACAAGGCCCCACTGGGAGTGATGCGGTGAACAAGGAGCTAGCACTCAGGTATAAGGAAGAGCCAAGCTATGTGGAATCAATCCACTAAAAGAAGTAAGCCCAAAGTTTTGCAGAAAGCTTCAAACTTCTCCCTAGGCAGAGCCTTCGTGAAAAGGTCTGCAATGTTCTCTTGTGTGGGCATATATGCCAAGATGATATCCCCAACAGAGAACCTCTCCCTAAAATAATGATAATGCACCTCAATGTGCTTAATGCGAGCATGGAACACAGGATTCCTTGCAACCGCCAATGCGTTCTCATTGTCAGTGGAGATAGTGGTGGTAGAAGACTGACCAACACCCAAATCAGCCATACGGCATCTAAGCCACACACACTTAACAACTACTGTGAAAGCTTCTGTATACGCAGCCTCACAATTGGAAGTGGCCACAGTAGGCTGCTTCTTGCTCATCCAAGATATGCATGAGCTACCAAGCATGAAGCAAAAACCATCAGTAGACACACAAGTTTGATAGCAACCAACCCAGTCAGAGTCAGAAAAAGTATGCAAATCTGGTGGTAGCGACCCCCCCTTGGGATAAAACAACCCAAACAGTTGGGTACCAGTCAAGTAGCGAAAGATGCGCTTAACCGCCTTCCAATGTTTGACACCTGGGCAATGCATAAACCTACTCATATGCGAGACAAAAAACTGAGTATCTTGTCAGTTAATGCATAAGTAAATCAAGCATCCAACAATGTGCTGATAGAGAATGACATCAAATGCATCTCCAACATCATCAAGACTCAATCGTAAACCTGTCTCCATAGGAGTGGCAATAAGTTTACAATCTTCAACACCAAAATAGTACAATAATGTGTGAATATATTTCCTTCAACACAAAGCCATTCCACCATCAACGTGCATAAACTCAATGCCCAAATAATGACGCAAATGTGCCAAATGAGACATCTCAAATGAGGCATGTAAATCAGCCTTGAAATCAGCAATATGCTTCTCATGAGGACCAGTGAAAAACATGACATCAACATACACCACTATGATTAGAAGCACCTCTTTAGCACGCTTAACGTATAAGGTGCTCTCAGTTGGAGTGTTCTCAAAACCTTGTGCAATTAGATAGGCATGTATCTTTTCATACCAAGCACGTGGTGCTTGCTTCAAACCATATAATGCCTTCTTTAACCTACACACCTGGTTCTCATGCCCTTTCTACACAGATCCATGCGGCTCAAAAACAAACACTTCTACATGCAAGTCACCATTCAGAAATACAATTTTAATGTCCAATTGATATACAGTATTCATACAACATGTAGATGCAAAGCTCTCATCAAAATGAATGCCTCTTTCTTGCGCATAACCCTTTGCAACAAGCCTAGCTTTATACCTGTCAACTATTCCATCGGGCTTATGCTTCAGCTTGTATACCCACTTAGTGCCGATGGCCTTCTTGCTAGGAGGCAAGTCACATAAAGACCAGGTACTATTTTTCATGATAGCATCATATTTAGATTGCATTGCAGCCATCCAATGTTCAGAATTTTGTGCTTCATCAAACAAACTAGGTTCACTCTCATCATAGAGACTAGAGGCAACCATAACATAGCAATCTGATGCAAAAGAGGCACTATGAGAGCCTGAATGACCCAGAACGATATAACAGAGGTGAATCTAATTTGATGTCACACAAAGTTTGCACTAGCATTTTGGCATAGTTTCTGCCTCCTCAATATCAACTCTCTCATCAACAAGTGCATCATGTAAATCTGCATAAAAAAAGGAATGATTTGCATCATCACATGAAACCTATAAAGGCTGAGAAGTTGCCTCATTAGGACCAGCACTAGACTAACCGTCTGTAAAAAGAGGCAACAAAGTATCATACATGTCTTTCAAGCTAACAGATGCCTCCTTCATACATGAAAGGGCTCAATAGCATCTTCCACAAAGATAACATCATAGCTAACCAGAATGTGTTTAGTCTGTGGATGATATAGACGATAGCCTTTGCTTTCAGAAGTAATACCCAACGAAAATACATTTCACTGCTTTATCATCCAATTTTTTGTGATGTTGTTCAAGTACTAATGCATATGCCAAACAACCAAAAACACACAGATGAGCAAAACAACCATGGCAAGCCTCATATCGAGTGAGGTTGTAGCACTTTAGTGGGAAACCTAGTACATATGCTACACACATAACAACCTCAAGCCAGAAACTATGTGGTAAAGCCTAACTCTTGACCATACACCTCGCCATCTCCATGAGTGACCTCTACTTCCATTCAGCAACTCCATTCTGTTAAGGTGTACATTGATGTTTTATCCCACAATCAGCCAGAAATGCATTAAAGTTAGATGACATATATTCCCCCCGCCTCCCCTCCCCCCCCGATCAGAAGGGAGGGTGCCCATTTTACATGTTGAAAAATTTTCAACCAAAACCAAAAACTATTTGAAGCACATAAACACTTTGGACTTTTCTTTGAGTGGATATATCCATGTATGCCTGGAAATATCATCAATCAAAGTCACAAAGTAAAGATAGTTTCCAAAAGAATGTGTCTGCATAGGGCCACAAACATCACTATGTACAAGTTGCAATTTTTGAGCAGCCCAAACTAAACAATCTTTCGGAAAGGAGGAATGCTACATTTTGCCCAAAATACAGCCTTCACATACGTATTTACCAGGTGCCTCAAGTTTGGGCAAAGAGGACACCATTTCGGATTTCTACAGGCGTGGCAAACTAGCAAAATTCAGATGACCAAAGCGTGCATGCCAAAGTTTTTGCATCTAGCATAGCCTAAGAATCATGTACTGCACATGCTAAATCATCTATAGATTTTTCATAATCTATGAGCTTATACAACCAACGAGATAAAATGCCGGAAGCAATAATCATATTGCCATTTGATAGATCATGAATTGTACATCTGTCATCAATAAATTTCACAACCAAACCAATCTTGGGTAAGGTGGAAACTGATAACAGATTCTTCTTGATCTTACCAACTCCCATAATAGGATAAGAGGAGTTGTTGGTGCATGTAATAGTATTCCCTATAGGGGTAGGCTCAAGTGAGGAGAAGAAACTGCGCTTTGAGGTAATATGTTTGGTCGCCTCAAAGTACCAAACATCTGAGTCTACTGCATACATGCAGTGCTCATGAGAAGATGGGTCAAAACTATAAACAATAGTAAACACTAATTCTTCATCCTAGTAAACACTAATTCTTCATCCTACACAAGATTAGCAGACTGTGTTTTCAATGTAGAGCCTCTGAAACAACCATTCCGACCTCTTTCTTCTTTGCCTCTTTAGCAGCTAGTTTTGGATAGATCTTAATAACATGATCATTTACTTTACAATATTTGGAAAACAATTTCAGTTTTTTTTATTTCTTCTCATCTTTGTCTTCCTTCTTCAAATGTGCCGAATTTGTAGATTTTTGCTTACTAGTAGAAGAGCTCCATTTTCCTTTGCCCTTGTAACTAGCCAGGAAAGCTTGATCTTCAACACGCATAATAGACTTGTTCTACCTGGACTAATCTTCTTGCAACAGAACAAAAACTAACTCTTGAGATGTTAAGTCATTTGGATTTCCTTTCATCATCAAATGAAGAGTAGAAGCAGAAATCTCATATGAGTTGGGAAGACCATTTAGAACAATCTGCACAAGTGAACTGTCAAGAAGGAATTCATCAGCAAAAATCAATTATTCCTTCAAATCCTTGATTTTTTCAAAAAAGTGTCCATAGAATCACCTTCATTCATGTGCTCACTCTCCAATCGTTTTTGGAGGTAAGCAACACGAGCCTCATTCCTAGCCTAGTACAAGATGGTAAGTGTATCGAATGCATCCTTAAATGTTCTATAAGAGCAAATGTGAGGGATAATGGCACGTTTGATAGACAAGGCTATCAATGCATGTGCTTGAGCATCTTTGCCATCCCAATGAATTTTCTCTGTAGTAGGTGCGGTAGAAACCACAGCACAAACACGAATTTGTAGAATATCACCATCTTTGATGTCGTCTATATCAGCTTTAATACCTATATTCATAGGTGTAACACGACATCTTTCAACACCCTGCACAATGTTCCATAGTACTTTTCTGACCAATACATCAAGCATCATTTAAGCCCACAATGGGTAATTCGTACCATCCAACTTATCCTCAATAGCCAACATACGAAATACATCACTACTTATAGCCATGGCCAATAACTAAAATACCTTGATGCAAAAAAATGATTGTATCTGAAAAAGTTGAGCATAACTACCCAAATGAGTTCTACTGAACCTGTAGCAGACTTTGAGATGCTTATATTGGCAAACTGAAACCTGTATATATCTTTGGCACAAAGAGACAAAATAGCCTGCACAAATGCTATGATAGTGCATTTGGAGTCTGAAACGAGCTCAGGTCATGGTTTGGGCATCACAAAACGATGGAGTTTTGATCTCTGAAACACCTTGAGTATGGTCACCAAATTTCATGCGATTCTAAGACTGCAACCAGAGAGGTGTAGACAATGCCCTAGATGAAGCAGCAACCTGCTCTGGTACCAATTGTTGGAGTTAGACGTCTACTGAAGCACGGGAAGAACACAAGGAAGAAGAAGAAGGTTGGAGCACAACACACAATACTGAATGTATTACCACTAGAATGTACAAATATAAGTAACCTATTAGGGTTATAGGCGTATATACAAGATGGGGAAAAAACCTCCTAAAGAGGGAAAAAAGTTCCCTGATGGTCCTAGCATGTTCACACACATCACTACCTAAATATATCAGCACCTTATGACTGTATATATAGCTGCTTGAATCAACAAGGATCAAAAATGGAACTAGAGTCCACAAGGGCATGTGAAATCTCCTCCACTCCTTTAATATCTTCTACTAGAGTGTGGTTGGAGTGATCTCAAACACTGCTTTAGTACCTTCCACTAGAGTCCACTAGTGGTGAATGTACTCGCCATGTTAGTTAAGTTCCACTAGACTCAAGTTAACTAAGATTAACTTGAGTTAGAAGGCTTTAGATCTCCTTGGGTAAAACACTCTCCACATGCTCCCATGGGGATTGAACGCAAGATCTCCTCCTTCACAACCTTGAGACTTAACCACTAGACTAAGTTGATCACTTATTTAGGAGAGCGCATGAACTTATGTTTAAGTCTAGCCTCAAGATCTTTGGCCATATACACGAGTGACCAAATGGTGTGCAATTTCAAATCTATCTGAACCAATCAGACCCTTAGATCATATCTTACTTTATCACATTCTTTCCCCCTTGGGAAAGATTTTCCTCCTCAAAAAACTAGCTATATATAGTAACCATAGGAAATCCCTGAGCCTCATATTCATAAACCGGATTAACATGGTTATGGTCTAAAACTAGAAGAACATGTCTCATCTCTATGGTGGGATCCCTGCACAAATTATTCAAATCACGCTCTTGCTTTGCACTTTGAGAACCAGATCAAAGTATAAAGTAGTGAATGAATAATAACGGTGGATCTAAAAACATGCTTAGCCACTTCATTGATTCTCAATGTGCAATCTGGGCACAAATATATGAAATGGATGGATTCCAATTACTAGTCCATTTCTAGGCACAAATATATGAAATGGATGGATTCCAATTACTAGTCCATTTCTAAAAACATGCTTAGCCACTTCATTGATTCTCAATGTGCAATCTGGGCACAAATATATGAAATGGATGGATTCCAATTACTAGTCCAATTACTAGTCCACTTCATTGATTCTCAATGTGCAATCTGGGCACAAATATATGAAATGGATGGATTCCAATTACTTGATTTTCTCACCCAACTCGAGGTCTGCATGGTCCTAATGGGTTAAAAATCCTATGTAAACTATAGGAGAACATTTTCTTGTTATAAATTATGGAATGTGTTGAACAAGGAATTATTGGAGTGTTAATTTATTAATGTAGTTACGTGTTTTTCGTGTTTTTGATACAGCAGTTGAAGGTTCCTGAGGGTGTGAAAGGCATGAAAGGGCAGACATCAATAATTTGACTTTAGGGTAGAAATCAATAATCCGAATTATAATTTATTTAGTTTGTAAATAAACTTGCTTAGAAGGTTCTATTATTAGAAACAGTTAGAAAAGTAGTGGCTAGAGTAAGGGTCATTGTAGAACACAATTTTTTATATTGAAAGCAAAGGCTTTCTACAAAAGTTACCAACTTTTACTTTCATGCATGCTTTTCAAATCACACACCTTTTAGCATACTCATGAGCATCTTTTAATATAGTAGGCCATCACAATCCTGCCAAATCACACACCTTTTAGCATACTCATGAGCATCATTTAATATCGTAGGCCACCACAATCCTGCTTGTAATACCTTACTCCTTGTAATATCTCCTGACAAGTGTCCTCATGCTACACCTGAATGTGCTTCTTCCAACATAGCTGGTTGCTCAAACTCTGGTACACATTTCTTAATGACCTCATCCACTCCCTTTTTATACAATGCACTAGCTATAATCAAATATGGTCTACTTTTGAGAGAAGACTTCCTCCTTTGTTAAGGTGTAAAATATGGAGGTAATACTCCATCTGTCAAAAACACTAATAGTTGATCATACTAAGAATCAGAATTAGCAATTTGTGCATTAAACAACTCCGCATCAACAAATTCATCATTTACACATGTAGGTGCTTCACCTGATTCCAATCTACTATAGTAATTTTCCATTGCATGCTCTTTCCCTAGAGTATGAATAATAACAAAATCAAATTCTTGCAATAGAAGCATCCACCTAGCCAACCTTCCTATCAATAAAGGCTTCTTGATCAAATACACCAAAGCCTGATGATCAACATGAGAAATCACTTTATTACCCAATAAATAATATTTAAACTTGTTAAGAGCATACACCATTGCTAAAGCTTCTCTTTCAGTCACTGGATAGTTTTGTTCAGCTGCACACAACACCCTACTAGCATAATATACTGGCCTATACCATCCTTTTTCCTTCTACTACATCAAAACTGCTCCTACAACCACATCCGATGCATCAACAAATATATGGAATGACAATGACCAATCTAGAGGCTGCTAAATTGGTGCTCCTAAAACCATCTTCTTTAATAACTGAAACTCTTTTTCTTGAGCTTCAGCCCATACAAATGGAACATCCTTCTTTTTCAAATGTGTGAGTGGTAAAGAAATACTGGCCAAGTACCTACCTAGCATCCCACTTAATCTGACCAATAAACCTCATTACTTCCTTGACATTTGTGCGAGCTTTTGCAATCCTAATAGCTTCAATCTTCTTAACATTTATAGACATTCCTTCTTGAGAAATGACATATCCCAATAAAATACCACTCTTTATGGCAATGATGCTCTTGAATGGATTGAGCACCATGCTAAATTTTCTGCATCTGTCAAAACAAGATTTCAGATGGACCAAATGTTGTAAATTTTTTCCAAACACTAAGAAATCATACACAAAAACTTGCATGAAATCTTGCAAATAAGGTTCAAACACTTTATGTGTGACATAATTGAACGAGGGTGGTCAATTCTTCAATCCAAAACTCATGAGTGTAAACACATAAGCAACAAATTCTGTAATGAATGCAGTCTTGTTTTGATCCTCCTCAGCAACATACATTTGATTGTAACTTGAAAATCCATCCAAAAAAAACTAAACATCTCATGTTCAGCTACTACATCCAATACTCCATCACAAAATGGCATAGGGAAGGGATCCGTAATTGTTGCTGCATTTAACTTTCTAAAATCAACACAAATTCTCAACTTTCCATTCTTTTTAGGGACCACTATAATAGGAGACAACCATGTGACTTGATTAACGGGTTTAATAAATCTACTGCCAACAGTTTGTTGATATATTCAGGTGGTGATGTGTGCGAACACTCTAGGACCACCGGGGCACTTTTTTCCCTCTTTAGAAGTTTTTCTTCCCTCGGCTTGTATACACACCTATTACCCTAACGGGCTACTTATCTTTGTACATTCTAGTGGTAATACATTCAGCATTGTGTGTTGTGCTGCAAGCCTCTTCTTCTTCCTTGTGCTGTTTGCGTGCTTCCGTAGAGGTCTAACTCCAACAATTGGTATCAGAGCAGGTCACTGCTTCATCTAGGGTGTTGTCTACACCTCTTTGATTGCAATCTTAGAATTGCACAAAATTTGGTAAGCATACTTAGGGTGTTTCAGAGATCAAAATTGCTTCGCTTTGTGGTGCCGAAGTCGTGATCTAAGCTCGTTTCGACCTCCGAATGCACTATCACAGTTCTTATGCAAGCTATTTTGTCTTTTTATGCCAAAGGTATATACCAGTTTCGGTTTTCCAACATAAGTGTCTCAAATTCTACTACAGGCCTAGCAAAATTTGTCTATGTAGTTTTGTTCAACTTTTAGAGATACAATCAATTTTCTGCATCAAGGTACTTTAGTCACCGATCATGGCTAAACGTAGTGATGTACTCAGTATGTTGGCTGTTGAGGATAAGTTGGATGGTACCAACTACCCATTATGGGCTTATATGATGTGTCATGTATTGGTCGCAAAAGGACAATGGAATTGCAGGGTGTTGAAAGACGTCTTGTTACACCTATGAATACATGTACTGCAAATACAGGTGTTGGAGCTGATGGAGATGGTGTCAAAGATGATGATATTCTACAGATTCCTGTTCGTGCTACAGTTTCCATTGCACCTAATGTAGAGGAAAGTCATTGGGATGGCAGAGATGCTCAAGCACATGCATTGATAGCTTTGTCTGTCAAACGTGCAATTATTCCTCACATTCTCTCTTGCAGACGAGCTAAGGATGCTTGGGATACACTTACCACACTCTACCAGGCTAGGAATGAGGCTCGTGGTGCTTACCTCCGAAAACAATTCGAGAGTGAGCACATGAATGAAGGTGATTCTATGGACAATTTTCTCACAAAGATCAAGGATTTGAACGAACAATTGATTAGTGTTGATGAAGTTATATCAGATAGCTTACTTATGTAGACTCTTCTTAATGGTCTTCCTGACTCATATCAGAGTTTTGCTTCTACTCTTCGGTTGATGATGAAAGGCAATCTAAATGCCTTGTCATTTGAGGAGTTAGTCTCTATTTTGTTGCAAGAAGACCAATCTAGGCAGAACAGGTCTATTATGAGTGTTGCAGATCAAGCTTTCCTGGCTACTCAGAAGGGCAAAGGTAAATGGAGCTCTTCTACTAGTAAGCAGAAATCTGCAACTGCTATATATTCGAAGAAGGAAGACAAAGATGAGAAGAAATCAGAAAAGCAGAAATTGTTTTGCAAATACTCTAAAGCAAATGATCATGTCATCAAGAGATGTCCAAAACTGGTTGCTAAAGAGGCAAAGAAGAAAGAGGCCGGAATGGTTGTTGTAGAGGCCTCTACACCAAAAACAGAGTCTCCTAATCTTGTGCAGGAAGAAGAATGGGCGTTTACTACTATTTTCAGTTTTGACCCATCTTCGCATGAGAAGTGCATCTCTTTGGTAGACTCAGATGCTTGGTACTTTGATAGTGGGGCAACCAAACATATTACCTTGCGGCGTAGTTTCTTCTCTTCACTCGAGCATGCCCTTACAGGGAATACTGTTACACGTGCCAACAACTCCTCCTATCCTGTTATGGGAGTTGATAACATCATTTTGACTATTGTTGATGGTATTTCTTTCACTTTTTTAGATGCTTTGTTTATGCTAGAGATCAAGAAAAATCTATTATCAGTTTTTGCATTAGCCAAGATTGGATTGGTTGTGAAATTTATTGATGACAGATGTACAGTTCATGATCTATCAAATGGCGACGTCATTATTGCTAATGGAATTTTATGTCATGGGCCATATAAGCTCATAGACTATGAAAGATCTGTAAATGATTTAGCATGTGTAATACATGATTCTCAAGCTATGTCAAATGCAAGGCTTTGGCATGCACACTTTTGTCATCTGAATTTTGCTAGTTTGCTATGCCTGCAAAAATCTGAAATGGTGTCCTCTTTGCCCAAACTTGAGACACCCGGTAAACATGTATGTGAAGGTTGTATTTTGGGAAAAATGAAGCATGTATTTTTGTTGGGTGCAGTTCTGAAAGTAAAGGCCCTCGTCTGTATCATCCACAGAGTAAATGCATTCTGGTTAGCCATGATATTGTTTTTGTGGGAGATGCTATTCAGCCATTGCTTTCATGTACTAAGGAGACATATGTTAGCTCCAAATACATGTATGATACTTTGCTTCCTCTTTTTAAACATGGACAATCTAGTGCTGGTCGTAATGATGCAACTTCTTAGCCTTTGCAAGTTTCATGTGATGATGCAGATCATTCCATTTCTGATGCAGATTTACATGATGCACTTATTGATGAAAAAACTGATATTGAGCACGTAAAACTTATGCCAAAATGGCTGGTGTAGACCTTGCATGACAACAAATTATATGCACCTCTATCATATCATACTCGATCAGGCTCTCATAGTGCCTCTTTTGCATCAGATTGCTATCCTATGGTTGCCTCTACTCTCTATGATGAGACTGAACCTGTTTTGTTTGATGAAACACAAAATTTTGAACATTGGATGGCCGCAATGCAATCTGAATATGATGCTATCATGAAAAGTAGTACTTGATCTTTATGTGACTTGCCTCCTGGCAAGAAGGCCAGTGGCACTAAGTGGGTATACAAGCTGAAGTGTAAACCTGATGGAACAGTTGACATGTATAAGGCTAGGCTTGTTGCAAAGGGTTATGCACAGGAAAGAGACATTCATTTTGATGAAACCTTGCCTCCTACTTGTCGAATGAATACTCTTCATAGCATCTGTCCACTTGTAGCTAATCATGGTTGGAATATACATCCATTGGACATTAAAATACCATTTTTGAATGGTGACTTTCATGAAGAAGTGTATGTTTTTCGACCCTATGGCTTTGTGTAACAAGGGCATGAAAACTAGGTTTGCAGGTTAAAGAAGGCATTATATGGTTTAAAGCAAGCTCACTGTGCTTGGTATGAAAAGATACATGCATATCTCATTGCACATGGTTTTGAGAACAGTCCAACTAAAAGCACCTTATATATTAAGCATGCTAATGATGTGCTTGTGATCATTGTGGTGTATGTTGATGACATGTTGCTCACTCGCCCTCATGACACGCATATTGCTGATTTAAGGCTGATTTGCATGCCTCATTTGGGGCATTTGCATCACTATTTGGGCATTCAATTTATGCAAGTTGATGTGGAATGACTTTGTGTGAAACGGAATATATTGACACATTATTGCAGCATTTTGGCCTATTGCCAATCCTATGGAGAGAGGTTTATGATTGAGTCGTCATGATGGAGGAGATGAACATTTGATGTTGCTCTCTATCAGTAGGTTATAAGATGCTTGATTTACTTATGCATTACTCGGCCAGATATTTAGTTTGGTGTCTCACAGATGAGCTGGTTTATGCATTGCCCAAGTGTCAAGCATCGGCAGGTGGTTAAGCACATCTTTCGCTACTTGAGTGGTACCCAACTACTTGGATTGTTTTATCCAAAGGGGGAATCACTACCGCTAGATTTGCATGCTTTTTTTTATAGTGATTGGGCTGGTTGCTATGAGACTCATGTGTCCACCAGTGGCCTTTGCTTCATGCGTGGTAGCTCATGTATATCTTGGTTGAGCAAGAAGTAGCCTACTGTGGCCACTTCCAGTTGTGAGGCTGAGTATAGGGCAACTTTCATAGTGACAATTGAGTGTGTGTGGCTCAGATGCCTTATGGCTGATTTGAGTGTTGGTCAATCTTCATGGGAATTGTCACCTGCTTTTTACCTTTTGTAATTACCACCACATTCAATTCCCAATCTTGCTTAACCTTAGCCAACCTGAACCAAGGTCTTCCTAACAACATTTCATACAAGTATGCAGACTCAGACATTCTAATCACCACAGTTTACCATGAATGACATCCCTGCAATTATGATCTGTTGCCGCTTCAAAATGCCAATGGTTGGACTATAGTTTCATCCGCCATTTTTACTTGAAAAGGTAGTGGAGCCAAAGCCCCATTGCCCATTTCTTTAAAAATATGCTCAGGTAATATAGTCACTCGTGAGCCACCATCAAGCAACACTTCATCAAATCGCCTTTGATTATACTGTGCTTGAATTACTAGCACAACAAAATCTACATCCATCGGATCAATGTTTTTAGCAGATGTCGATGCTACCTACATAGCTACAGGCTCTGACTGTTGTCCATTAAGCTTCTTCAATAACTTCTCTCTAAAAGCTGTTATGAAAGATAATAACTGATCGAAGGACAATTGCAAATGAGAGTTAATGATCACCTCGAACTAGTCATTGTCTAAATCTAGCTTGGACTTGATCTTATCCTCCTTCTTAATTTTTTTAAGGAATACTGCATTGTCCTCCTCTAGAGATGAACTTCGGAATTGCACCTGTTTTGTTGATCCTGCTAGATCCATTTATGAACTTGGTCTCTTATATGTCTTTGTTCGTGCCAATCAATGGGACCTTTATTTTTAGACCTTGTAAATGCCAATACATCCACTTCTTTGACCTTACCACATTTATTGCAATCACACTTACACTTATTTTCATGGTTCAGATGTAGACTTCCTGATGTACTGGCACCTACATCGTTACGACACTCCTGATCTAATAATTCTATAACTATAGCATTGGCCTGAGCGGCCTACTGAGCCTGTTGTTGTTGCTACCCCTATTGATTATTTTGATTATAGTGAACCACTGGTATACCCCTTTCGTCTCTATGCTTCACCCATAAAGGACAATTAGGCCCTATCCAATGATCAGGTGTTGAACAATACCCACAAGGCATCATCCTAGGTGGTCTACCCTATTGATTTCCTTGTTGGTTCACCTGTTCTCTCCATGGCGACCGTCCTTGCTACTACCTCTAAAAATTAGCTCGTGCCTGGACAGGAATAGCCTAATTAGCATCCACTTCATTATTATTTCTATTGTGCTGCCTTGAACGTTTCCCTCTATGCTTGGGGTTATACCAACATTGACTTGTTGTGTGTCCATCTTTATCACAAACCTCACAAAATATTTTCTCTTTTGGAGCTGTTATAGAGTATCCATGTTCCTTTAACTTACTAATCAATGCTTCCTATTTAGTTTGTTTACCTTTATGTTTGTGGTGCCTTCTCACCACCACTTCTTCATCTTGAGTATTAGAATCAGAATCGGTTGTCCGTTTCTCTGATTCCATTTCTGAATGCGATTCAGCATCTGAACTAGAATCACTATGTATCTTTTTAGATCTACCAAATCTCTTTTCAACTCTCACAGTTGCTACAACTAAAACATCAAATCCATTAGCGATACCCACACTTGCAATTGCATGTCTAATCCTGATTCATAACCCTTTGAGAAAATAACCAGCCAACATTTCGTCGGTCGGTCTTTCATTGCAATGCAAACGCTCAACTAATATTCTGAATCTCTGAGCAGAGTCCTCAACAAGCATATTTTTTTGTCTAATCACCCTTAGCTTCCTCAAAATTTTAGAGGGATTTTTCTCCTTTCTAAATCTCTGCAAAAATGTTGTTTTCAATTCATTGTATGTAGCAAAGTGAGCTATACCGTATTGACTAAACCAGCTCATTGCTCTTCCTTCCAATGTAGCTACACATTGCTGAAGTTTAATGACATCATCATATATTGCTTGGTATCCACTAGTGGTCCACTTTATCTCGAATTGAGCCACATGACAATCAGCATCCTCTTTTGAACCTCCTCTAAAATGGGCTGCCTTCACCTTCGGGTTTGAAGGTGGTTGCACCATTGGCTGTGGCTGAGGTGGATGCCTAGTTCCTCGATCATTCGTCCTGCAAGTGGGTCAAGCTAGAGCCTTCTTCTTACTCCTACAGTTGCTTCTATTAGGAATAGAGCTCCTAGTATTCCGCCCCCTACCCTAGCTTTAGCTGCACCTGTTCCTCCTTCCTCCTCTTTAGGTTCTAAATTTGATTCCTCTTGTGCTTCATACCAATTATATTTATCAGAAGATGACTCCACGTTACCTGATTCCGCTTGTGCTCTTGTATAATAGACCTTACTGAACCTTCCTCTTCTTTTTGTCATTCATCTCTTGTTTCATTAGCAACACAGTAGGGTTGCCAAATGTGTTGGGGTTTGTGATCAACACATCACTATTGATATTAGTCAAACTCACGCAAAAGAACAATCTTGGCGCTAGTCTTTCTCACACAGAGTAAATAATCATGCACAAAAATTCAAATTCACCACTTTGTGATTAAAACAATGCTAAACAAAACAAGTATATAGGAACAGAGATCATTCGCACACTTGCATTGAATGATTATGAGTAAAATACTTCATTAAGTCTTCGAAACACAAAGAATACATTACAATTGGAGATTTTGTTAGTATTGATTGAAGATCAGCCTGTAATGCCTGAATTTCTTGTTCTTGAGAAGAAACTTCTTCTTCTCCTTCTTTCGTCATCTTCCTAAAGACATTCTTTTTTCTCTATCCCACTATATCCTTACGTGAACAAAATATAATGAGTATAATCATGCAACATCTGTGCCTAACTAAATTGTAACTATCCATTAAAAATCCAAGTTAGCAAAATATGAATTCAACAAAACGCCCATGCATCACACTTTTGATACAGCATATTCCGACTAATCATCTTACCCCCAAGAGCTACACATGAAACAATTTTAATTTATGAGTGGCAGTAAGGAGTTTTATATTCACCAAGGTGGGAGGATTTGAACCGACAACCTCACTCACACAAGGGAAGTGTTTTACCACTACACTATCTCTTTGTGTTGTCACTCTTGTTCTCTTTTCTTATATTTAACACAACTTTCATCTCTGATGCCATGCATTCCAAGATTGGTGTTAAAAATTACCAATTTCTACGGTTTGATGGCCGTAATGATGGCCCTTTCATCCTTTCATGGTTGTCACAATCTGATGATTTTTATATTGATGAAACACATGTCAAAAGTGAAAAAGTCAAATTTGCCACTAACTATTTAGTAGGAAAAGTTCAGCTCTCGTGGAATGTCCTGTGTCGCAATACAAATCATCCAACAACGTGGAAGGCTTTCCAAGATAAAGTGAGGGATTCTTTTCTTCCTCCTCAATATCATCTACATGTTTGACGTGCATGGACAACCTTTACATGGAAGGACGGTGAGACGGTCACGACCTACACGGAGTGGTTGTATCAAAATTCACTATTGATTCGAATGCTTGAAGATGTACGAGAGGATAGCTTGCAGCAGAAATACAACAATGGTTTGGATGTGGGAATCCGAGCTAAGCTTCACAGCCTACGTCCTACAACTCTCAACAAGGCTATCTCCTTTGCCTATGATGCAGAGAAGGAATTCTAGTCCATAACCAAGTCGATCGGTCTACAACAACCACATCAACGACCACTTTCTGTTAAACCCACATTTTCTATGAAGCGTAATTTCAATGCCACATCTTACTCTAGTTTTCCTCACCCTCCACAATCCAATTACTCAAGTCAACCTATTGCTTCATCGCTCCAACCTATCAAACCACCTACCCCCAAAACTTCAGTGATGGGTGCCCAACAAAAGTGACCAGGTACCATGTGCTAGAACTGAGGTAAACCTGGACATACAAAAATAAAGTTTCAATTGCGACCTCTTCACATGAAATCAGCTACAGATCAATTGCATAACATGGAGGCCCATAATGAAAAAATTCCTCTTGTTTAGACAGAGGAAGCATTGGAGAAGGACTTAAATACCTTGGGTAACGATATCTCAATTCATTCTTTACCTTGCATGCAGGGTAGTATCAATAACAAGTTGGTTAATATTTAACACAATGATGGTAGTTCACATGATTTCATTTCACATTTATTAGTACAAGAACTTAAACTAAAAACATTTCCTTCCTTGTATAAAGTGAAAGTTGCATGTCAAGGTAGTCGTTATAATGTAACATGAGAAGTGCAAGAAGTTGTGGTTAGCATAGGCCCATATGTAGATGCACGAACACTTTTAATTGCACCTTTGCAATCTTACGATGTTATACTCAGTATGCCTTTTCATCATCACTATAACCCCCACATTGACTACCATACACATACCTTTAACTTTGAATTTAGAGGTCAAATCATTACTTTGTTTGCATGGCATGATTTCCAGCCATTTCCATTTATTAGTCATACTCAAGTAAAATGTGCATTTAGGAAAGGATTCATTTCATGCATTGTTTTTGTCAATGTCATCAATGATTATACTCATACACTTCCTGATGCACATAAACCTTTCATAACTACTTATAAGGATTGTTTTATGTCTGAGTATCCCTGTGAACTACCACCATCTCTAAGATCCTTTGACCATAGCATAGAGTTAGTCACTGGTAGTTTTCCTCCTCATAAAGCACCTACAAGACATGGCCCACTACACCAAAAACAAATAGAAAACCAAGTAAAAGAACTACTATAGAAAGGGCTTATAAGGCCTAGTTCTTCCCAATTTGGAGCACCAGTTCTCTTAGTAGAGAAGAAGAATAAAACTTATCAAATGTGCATTGATTATAGAGCCCTTAACAAGATCACAATAAAGAATAGATACCCTATTCCTTGAATAGATGATCTTTTAGATAAATTACGAGGAGCTCGTAACCTTAGTAAAATTGATCTAAAATTGGATTACCATCAGATTCGTGTGACACAAAGTGATATTTTTAAGACTCCATTTAGAACTCAAAACGTCTTTTGTTCTTGTATTCTTCGAAAATATACTTGTTTACAATAAGAATGATAGTGAGCATGAGAAGCATTCTTAAAACAGTTTTTCATTTACTACAAGAGAACCCACTTTATGCTAATCCTGAAAAGATTTACTTCTTTCAAAATAAGCTAGAATATCTAGGACATATTATTTCAAGTGAAGATGTGTGTGTGGATCCAAAAAAGATTAAAGTTATAATAGAATGGGATACACCACAATCACTCAATGATGTTCATTATTTTCTTCGGTTGGCTAGTTTCTATAGGAAGTTTGTTCGAAATTTTTCTTATTTAGCATTGCCTCTTACCTTGTTGTTGAAAAAGAAAATAAAATGTGCATGGGGACTTACCTAACAACAATGCTTTGAAAAACTCAAACCTGCACTTTCACATGCACGTGTTTTACAGTACTTGATTTTTCCCAACCCTTTCATGTTGTTACTGATGCTAAAGATTCAGGAATAGGTGTTTTTTTAATGCAAAATGATCATCTTATTGCATTTGAGACTAGGAAGCTTAAGCCCTCGAAAAAAAGTTATAGTACATATGATAAAGAATTGTTAGGGATTGTGCATGCTTTGGAAATTCAGAAACACTACCTTATGGGCTCTGATGTCTTAATCAAAACTGATCAACATGCTATTAAGTATTTATTAAATCAGTCCTTAATCTCTGATCAGCATCTTAAATGGGCTTCATTCATTCAAAATTTCCAACCCATGATCCAATATCAACGTGGTAAATCTAATGTTGTAGCTGATGCTCTTAGCCATTTTCCTTCACATTTTGTTGTTTTGTATAATATTTTTGCCATCCAAATTCATTCTTTTCAAGAAATGATTTCCACTTATGCATTTGATTCGTATTTTGCATGTGCATGGAATGATTTCAACAATGGTGCATCTTTATATGATGAGCAATATACATTTCATCACGGTTTACTTTATTTTCAACTAAGATTGTGCATAACCCAAGCTTTTAAAGATTTTTTCATCAAAGAAATGCATGAACCATCTTACATGGGTCATAGAGGCATACAGAGCACCATTTATGCTTGCAAAGATTTCTTCTTTTGGCCGCAAATGAAAAACGATATTGCCATTATGTTTCTCAATGCATTGTTTGTTAGCGTGTAAAACATCATCATGGTAAACCATTTGGACTATTTATGTCACTTCCCATTCCGAACGAACCATTTTAGAGTATACTAGACTCTAGAAAGTCATTAGAAAGTCTTGGGAATTGTCAATCTGATGAGTAATCCCTAACTTCTCTATTTTAGAGTATACTGGACTCTAGAATGTTATCGTTAGTGTCCATCTGAAAGGCCAAATGGCCACCGGACACTTCCTTGTATATGTTCTTTAATAAAACATATAGTAGCCTAGTCAGTCATAGACTATAAGTTCGACCGCATTTGTAAGAGCTAAGAAGTCTATCTTCGTGCTCCCTGTGTACTGTATTTTCTGCTTGTTTTATAGTCTCTGTGCGGAGCATCGTGCGTGGCCTAAGGAGCTCAATTTTCTTCTCTTAGGATATCATCGTGGAGCTCGCGAGAACGAGAGCGCACTGTGGTGCATCACTGTACCAATTGTTATCGTTAGTGTCCATGTGACAGGCCAAATGGCCGCCGGACACTTCCTTGTATATGTTCTTTAATAAAACATATATTGGCCTGGTCAGTACGTCACAGATTGTAAGTTCGACTGCATTTGTAAGACCTAAGAAGTCTATCTTCGTGCTCCTTGTGTACTGTGTTTTTTGCATGTTTTGTAGTCTCTGTGCGGATCATGTGTGGCGTAAGGAGCTTGGTTTTCTACTCTTAGGATATCCTCGTGGAGCTCGCGAGAAGGAGAGTGCACTGTGGTGCATCGCCATCGAATCACTTCACTGGTATGAGAGCATTTCGAGGCAAAAGCTTTGTTTTCTTTTTGTATGAGCAAAGTGAGTCCCACCCCCCCAAGGCTTTCGACTAAGGCGACGATCAAGGCATAGACCTTGGCATACCTTGTCATGTGATTCACAGAAGTCATCATTGGCGCCGTTGGCTGCGCATGAGGGAGGGCCTCAACGATCAAGGAATATAGAGGTTCCCGCATACTTCTCGGGAGCTCACCCATCCTAGTATTGTTCCCCCCTGAGCTCGCTTAACCATGGCAATCTCTTGCCACTAAGCTACACCCTTGTGGTGTCTGAAGAAGGGAAAAGACTAAGGTTGACATTACCTTGAACATGTTTTGGTCCCTCAAAGCTTCATTCTTTGCTTTCAAAGCCCATTTTTGAAGCATTTTTGGGTGTCTTTTAGAGCCATTTTGTAGTACTTTCGCACATAGTTCTCTTCACATAGGTCCAAAAACATCAAGAAGAGTGTTCTTTCTACTTCTCCGACAATAAATATCAACCTTTGGGGCTGTGTTTTCAGCCACACTCATAAAACTACAGGTTTCTCGAGAGGTTTTCAATTTTGGTGGGAGCAGCTGTTGCAAATTTATGCAAGTTTTTGAGCCTAAATCATCAAAGTTGACAGACACATGCAGGTGTTGTTGGCTAGCTTTTGGGCTATGCATTCAACCTTTTAGTGTCATTTTACTACATATATTGAGCACATACACACCATGTACGCTTCTGTGGATACCGCTTATGTACATCCATGTGTTCATTGATATAGTGGTTACAATTTTTTTGCATAAAACCTTTTACGTTTGAAAAAGAGGGTTGTGGTGAGGTTTTCTTAACTTGGAGACACCCAGATGTTGGGGTCTCTTTGGTGATGCAAGTGGAAGACTTTCCCAGCCTCACCATAGGAGATGTATGATAGCTGTTCATAGGTGCTCGATAAGCCTAGTTGGCTTCTATTGGGTAATTGATTATATGTAGTGGAGTCAGTGATTCACTATGCAGGAAAACATGTCAGTGCTTGGAGTTTTAAGATATTTTTGACACTAGTCATACGCTCATTTTGCAGACGATACCTTGGCAATTTTTTTTCAGATTTCTAGTTTTGTCAACTATACAATGGTCAATTTATTCCTTAATAAACTTATTCGTTGGTGTTCGGACTCTTCTAGTTCCATTATCATTCTATTCAATTCTCTACCATCATGGCATCAGAGGTCTTAGGCACATCCAGTGGATCAGGGTCTAGTGCTAGTGTTCCGAGGAGGATCTATAACTTGCAGGGCAAAGATCATTTTGAGATCCGAAAATTTGATGGAACAAACTTTGCTCTATGGAAGAATCAGATTAAAGATATGCTGATTCAAAGGAGGCAATGGAAGCCAGTAAATGGGATTTCAAAGAAGCCTGCTGACATGGATGAAGATGATTGGAATGAGTTAGATGAAATGGCCAGGTCTACCATTCGCTTGCACTTGGCAAACAATGTTTACTTTACAGTATTAGAATGTGACAGCGCAAAGGATCTTTGGAAGAAGTTATGCAATACATATAAAAAAGAGACGACATCAAATAAAGTGTATCTGATGAGAAAATTATATGACCTTCGTATGGACACAGATAGTGTTGCTGCTCATCTGAATGAGTTTGATGCTTTATTCTCTCAGTTACAGGCTCAAAAAATGGATATGGATAATGAAATGAAAGTAGTATTGCTATTGTGCACCCTGCCATCATCATGGGATACATTTTGCACAGCTATTAGCAACAGTGCACCTGGTGGTAAACTCATCTATGATGATATATGTGGAGCACTCTTGAGTGAGGAGATTCGTAGAAAATCTATGGTTGGCACTCAGAGTGGAGATGCATATAATGTTTGTGATTCTTACCAAGGAAAGAATCAGCAATGTGGCAGGAGCAAGAACAAGGAAAAGAATGGTCAACGAAATAAGAGTAGAAGTAAATAAAGGAAGAGCGATATCGAATGCCATTAATTTCATAAGAAAGGACACATGAAGAAAGACTGTTATGCATTAAAGAATGCTAAAGATAAAGGAAAAAATGTTGATGGGCATGTTAAATAGTTAGCTACACCATCTACTTCGACTGTGAAGATTGAAGAAATTAATGCTATTTTTGATGATGCTGATGTGTTGACACTTGATAGTACTGTGCCAACTGAGGCGCTTATGAATTATTCTCTTTCCCACACTTGGATGCTAGATTCTGCTGCTTCTTTCCATGTGACACCACATAGAGAATGGTTCTCTAATTATGCAGCAAAGTCTCTTAGTACCGTGAGACTTAGTGACTCTTACCAGTGTGATGTTGTGGGGATTGGAGATGTGGTTGTGCAGTTCATTGATGGTTCAAAATTTACGATGCATAATGTACGCCATGTACCTCACTTATCACGCAGTTTGATTTCAATTGGTCAACTTGATGACCGTGGTTACAAGGTGGTCTTCTATGCTCAGTCCTTTTGTATATCAAAGGGCAATATGATTATTGCAAAAGGAAGCAAAGTTGGCTCACTTTATCCTTTATTTGCATCATAGAAAGAACACTTGTTAGCTGTTACTGAATAGCCTATGGCTTGTATTTGGCATGGTCGTTTGGGCCATATATCTCGTAGTGGAATGGACAATCTTTCTCATTCTGGCTACTTAGCTATGTTATCTTTCTCTGATTTTTCATTTTGTGAGCACTGTCAATATGGAAAGCAAACCAGAAATGTGCATAGAACACACATTGACTCTTCAATTCAGCCTTTAGATCTCGTTCATACTAATGTGTGTGGTCATATGCCCACTAGGTCCTTAGGTGGTTCTCTTTACTTTGTCACTTTCATAGATGATGCTACTACAAAAGTTTGGGTATATCCTATCAAATCAAAGGATGAGGTATTCCCTACTTTCAGAAAATGGCTTGTTTCAGTTGAGACTAAAAAAGGAACTAAGCTTAAGGCTTTACGTTCAGATAATGGGGGTGAGTATACCTCACATGAATTCAACCTTTTATGTCAGTCTAGGGGGATTCATTGAGAGTTTACAGCTCCTTATACCCCAATACAGAATGTTGTAGCTGAGAGGATGAATAGAAATATTCAAGATATAGAAGTCTCTATGTTGCATCATGCAAACCTCTCACAAGGTTTTTGGGCAGAAGTAGTATTGACTGTAGTTCATGTGATTAACCTTTCACCTAGTACTGCCAAAGGTCTAAAAGTGGCACAAGAGTTATGGACACGGAAGCCACCATATTATGATCATCTTCGCTGTCGGGAAGAAGGAGGTCGTGGCGGGAAGCCGGCGCATGGGGTTGGATCAGGCCCCGCTCTGGTGCACCTTTCCCGCTGTCCTGCGAGCAGCGTCTGCGCGCTGGGCACCTCGCGTGTGCTCTCCGGAGCGTGCGCGATCCTCGTAGGGTCCCTTGCCCCTCGGAAGTGTCGAGACGTGGGACCGTGGGCATCGGAAAGAGATGATGGGGGTACCGCAGTGAAACACGGGATGCTGATGAAGCCAACGATACAACGAAAAATGAAACTGAAGTACTCCAATAAAAATGAGTGATACAAACAGGCCGCTACAGTGCGGGCCGATGGTACAATAAAACCGCTACAGTGCGGTGCGATGATACAATATGAAAGCCGCCGCTACAGTGCGGGCCGGCTAGTATATGAAATAGATTCCTGGCTACAGTGCGAGAAATCGCCCACGAGATTCCACTTCGGTCTTCACAGTCCAAGCTTTTCCTCTAGGTCTTCACTTCGGTACGCTCATTACTTCAAGTATCCTCCGCAATGGCCTTCCTTCTCTTTACTTCAGATAATCAAAAATCGCATAAACCTGTAGGAAGTTCCACAAGAAAGACCACTGGGCAGGGTGGTAAATTCATGTTAGTACTTCTTGAAAAAAAATGAAACATACTTGAAAAATCATTGGCACATAAAACTCATAAAAACACTTTATACTTCTGATTTGTTTCATTTTCTTTTTGAAATTGCAAGGCATTCATGCACGTAGATATATGGGAAAAAACACATGCATGGTCACAAACACAGTTTCTCTACCCTCCTTCTCTCTTTCCCTCTTCTCTTTTCTTCTCCTTTTTGTTTACTCTCTATTTTCTTTTCTCTTTTCTCTTTTTCCTTATTTCCCCTCTTTTTTTCCTTATATATATATATATATATATATATATATATATATATATATATATATATATATATATATATATATATATATATATATATATATATTTATATATATATTCTTAGTCGACAACCGACATTCTCTCTCTCTCGTTCTTCCCTCTCTCTCTCTCGTTCTTTCTCTCTCTCTCTCTCTCTCTCTCTCTCTCTCTCTCTCTCTCTCCCCTCCAGCCGACTCTCTCTCTCTCTCTCTCTCTCTCTCTCTCCTCCAGCCGACTCTCTCTCTCTCTCTCTCTCTCTCTCTCTCTCTCTCCTCCGGCCAACTCTCTCTCTCTCTCTCTCTCTCTCTCTCTCTCTCTCTCTCTCTCTCTCTCTCTCTTCCAGCGGCACGCGCGCTGCCGCCGTGGGAGGGGGGAGAGATTCCCTCCTCTTGTCTCTCCCTCTTTCTCTCTCTCTCTCTCTCTCTCTCTCTCTCTCTCTCTCTCTCTCTCTCTCTCTCTCCAACGGCACGCGTGCGTGCAGCCGTGGGAGGGGGGAGAGAGAGTCTCTCCCTCTTTCTGTCTCTCTCTCTCTCTCTCCTCCAGCGGCGCGCGTGCGCGCAGCCGTGGGAGGGGGGAGAGAGAGTCTCTCCCCTCTTTCTGTCTCTCTCTCTTGAGTCAGCATGAACCCACGTGCATCTCTCTCTCTACAATCCTCTCTGCAGACTGCAGCGCCTCCAATTCTTCCCTTCCCTCTTTCTATGATGGAAGAACTCAGAATGGTTCGCAGTATTCTACAACTCAATTCAAACAACCCAACAAAGGGGATGCATTCTCTTCATAACCTCAAACTCATACATGACCAATCGAAAGATCACCTCCATGTCGGCATATCCCCATGGAAGTATGAAAAAGGAGGTAAAAAATTAAATGAAGAAATAAGTTCAAGGAGCATACCTGTAGGAAGTTCCACAAGAAAGACCACGTGGAGGAACAAATGAGTTTAGGCGCCTATTTATAGGCCCCTCCCTAGGACTTCCTTCTAGAACGTTCCCACCTCCTCAATTAACTTTCTAATTTTGGCGGACTTTTTAATTTTTCCATAAACTATGGTTTCGGTTTCACACTGGGTATTTACATTTTAATGGGTTTTTAGGGTTTGGCCTACAGAAACCGCCATTTCCAGGGGTCCGACCTAGGGTTTTTGGCCGGGAAAATTTAGCGTTTGCTCACAATTATCTCAAACTTGCCAATTCACGAGTTTATTTACAAATTCGACCTAATCTCCAAGGGTTTCCAAGGGTTCAAGTCCGATTTTCTGGGGATAAAACCACATTTTTAGGGGTTTTGAAGGGTCAAACCTAGGTTTTTGCGTGTCCGATGTCTGTTGTTTATATACACGGTTCTCACATACACCTCAAACTTGTTTTCGCATCGCACAATCAATTAATTTGGCCAAAATATATACAAAATATACCACTCTCTCGATCAAAAACATCACACAAAAACTCAAAAATAATGAACTTTTGAAAAAAACTCAGTGCACACTCCCTACGGGATTTCATCCCGACATTCACCCCCGCTAAACCTGCACATCGTCCCGATGGGCCAACCTGCAAGATCCAACAGAAGAGTATCAGGGTTCTTTTAAAATCTCTTTACACTTTTTATCTTTTTCTTAAATCATGATCTCATGCAGTCATGCAATATTTTATAAAGATTAGTACAAATTTTAGAAAATTAGGTAGATTCAAGCTTCACAAACATCATATTATGTTTCTGCGTCTGCAATCTGACAAGTAATCACATGAATAAATCGTCGGCTTTCTAGATCTTTTGTTCGTTCGACTGGTTCAGATCCAACTGCTCATTCTAAGTACTAGCATATACATATGTTTCTACTAACTTAGTTTGTAGAATATACCATGATCCCCACTATTTATCTCCTACTTGTCCAACTCTCCATTAGATCTTTCTTTCTTTTTCTCTTTCTTTTTTATTTTTATTTTTCTTTTTCTTTTCCACTTCATCTCAGCTCAGCATTTCTTTTTATCTTTTATTTTCACAAATCGGCCTATGTCGAAATCGGGTGCGACTCATGGACTTGTCCGCCCGGCCAAGTTTACTCCACCTGTCTGCCGACCCGACATAGCACACGACATACACAACGTCAGCCCTGCATGAAATCGACATCAGCTCGTGGCTCTGACCACCCGATCAGAGTGACTCCACCCGCCTACCGACCCATACAGGCGCATGACAACAGATAGGTCAGGCCTACGACGAAACTAGCTACGGCTCGTGGCCTTGATCACCCGACAAAGGTGGTTCCATCCGCCTACTAGCCCATCGTAGCGCACCAACAACATACACGCACATATAAGCTGGCAAGAGTATGAATGTTTCTTTATAAATCATGATCCATATGGAGGTAAGATCTCATAAGAAACGAATAGTAAGATCCAAAGTTTCCCACTTCACTAAGTGTTCAAATCAATCAGCATATACATGCACTCGGTCTAAGCATGCCATCACATCCCTAAGCTTTCACTCCCAAAAGTCTCTAGTCTGCTAACTAATCTCACTCATATAATTTCCTAGTCATTCATGCTTCATGCAAATCCATAATAGATCTTTGTTATCTTTATTCTACATGATTTTCATAAACTCATACATATCTTTATTATGCACATCAATGCAATGCATATGCTCTATCAGAAAGAAAACACATCTCAAATCAGAAACGTTTCACCTGGTCATTTTTCTTCATTTTGATCCAGCTTTTCTTTATTTTCATGATCCATCAATCTTCATCAGCATCAGCCTAAGTGCCATCAGCGTCCTCCAGAAGTTCTTGCTCAATCTCATAATCCGCTTCATTTCTTTTCTTGAATAATTTTATCCTCTTTCCTGCAATCAAAGATCTCAAAGGAGTATTGTCTAACTCACGAAGTGCATACGTACCATTTTCAAACACAGACGTAACCACATACGGCCCAAACCATCATTTGGTTAATTTCTTCCTAGCATCGTACTGAGTATCGAATGTACTGTCGTACACCAACACCCAATCATCTACCTCAATCCTACGTGGTCTGAGTCGATGGGTTTTGTCAAAATAGATCTTATTCTTTAGTCTTGACTCCTTTAACTTTTGGACTGCTTCTTTCAACTTTTCATTTCCTTGTTCTAACTGCTTTATTCTCAATGATAATAACTCTTCTCTCGTCATACCATCATTCCATGGGAGCATCAACCATGTCACTATCTGAGTCTCGATGGGGAAGATTGGCTTTTGACAATACATCAATTCAGAAGGCATGAATCCTGTGGACCGAGTGTAAGTCATCCTATCAGCCCATAGCGCGAATGGAAGAAACCTAGGCCACTGCTTGATGTCATCTCTGCAAGCCTTAGAGATCGCCTTCACAATGGAAGGGTGACCTCTCTCGATTTTCCCATTTGCCTCTGGATTATAGGCAGTGGTGAGAGACAATCGAATTCCATGTCGATCAAAGAAGTCTTTTGCCTCTCTCGCATCCAACTCTCCCCTGTCCGCAACCACTTTCTCAACGTATCCGAATCTCGAGATCACTTCTTCTAAAAGGAATTTGCATACATTATAAGTATTCTTCGAACGAAGAGCTCGACCTTCCACATGGTTGGTCAAGTCCTCTCTGGCAAGTACAATGTATCTCATCTTATCTATCCCTTTGGGCATGGTTACAAGGTCGACTACCCACTTGTAATGGATACAAGGAGGGTAGGTCGGATGTAATGGGTCTCTATGCCTAACTGATGAATGCACCTGGCATGTAGCACAAGTGTCTACAAAATCTCTCACACTCACATAAATCCCTAGCCACCAGTAAGATTCCCTAATCTTCTCATATGTAGCATAAAATCCTTTGTGACCTGCCCATAAGGTCTCATGCATTTCTCTCATAACTTTGCTCTGAAGACTCCTCGAACTCAATACTCTGTGTGGGCTCTTCACCTTGCCTTTAGTGTGTCGCCAAATAAGCCCATCCTTCAAGAAAAAGTTGTAAGACTTTTTCTTGATGGATCTATACTTATTTGTGCACCAGCCTGGGGAAGGTTTCAGAGTACTCAGATATCTCCCTATATCTCTCCACTCACCATCATACTCATTCTCACGGAACTGCTCATAAACATACACCAATGGATCGTATCTCATCATATGTATATCCCTTTCTACCTCATCATCATCATCAGACTCATCATTGAATTTTGCTCTTGAAAGCATATCGGCCACTGTATTCGACTTTCCAGCTATGTGTACAAATGCAAGATTTATAAACTTTATATAAGAGATCCATCTAAGCATAGAAATATCCGGAGATGAACAATTTGTAATCATGCCAATCAGTGGAAGACAGTCAGTCTCAACTATCACATTTGCCCCAATGAAATACTCCTTATCGCTCTTTAAAGCAGTCACTAATCCCCATAACTCTCTCTTAATCTGAGGATATTTTCTTTGGGTATCATGTAGGATCTTAGCACCAAAGCGCACTGCATATCTCTGCCCCTCATCATCATCTTGCCCTATGACCCAACCTATGCCAATAGGACTGGTATCAACGGTCAAAATGATAGGTCTCTGACCTGAATAGTCAACACGCTTTAGAATCGGAGCTTCAATTAGCAGCTGCTTCAGTTTACGCATAGCTCTCGACTGTTTCTCTGTCCATACAAACTTCTTTCTCTTTTTCAGCAGATCATATAAGGGGTTCGCAACGTGAGCAAAGTGAGGAGTCCATATCACATAGAATACACAGGCTCCTAGAAACCTTCTCACCTCACTGACATTACAACACACTTCAGAGATCCTGCTAATGGCCTCAACTTTCTGCGGGTATGGCTTGCGGCCATAATGTCCACACAGATGTCCTACAATGAGGACCTCATCAACACCAAAAACCGATTTCTCTAAAGAAAGTGTTAGCCCCACATCTTCAAACCTCTCAAAGATCTTCTCACAATCAGCAATATGATCTCTCACAAACTTTCTACATCCTGAAGCATCTAAACTCACATCTTTCACTCTTTCCTCACATCCCTTTATTGGAACATCATCAATGAATGGCATAGTCACAGATGGTATAAAGTCTCGTAAGACCAGATTCATGGCATTCATCATGTGAGCCACATAATTCGTCGCTCCCTGCGGCAAAGTACACATGCGTACAAGGCCTAGTGGAGTCCTCATGGTCGTAATGTCTCTACTCTCTATAGCCAACTGAAACTGGTCATAACCTGAATACAGGTCTCCCATAGAGTAGATGGAACGCCCAGCAAACGCCTCAGCAAACTCATCCACTATGGGTCCTGTCCCTACATTTCTAATTGTGACTTTATTCACAGGTTGTAGATCCTGAATGAAACGAAGCTTCCCATTTTTCTTCGACACAGTAAACCACCTATTCGAATATGGAGCCGAGGAGGGTTCCAATATCGGCATGGAAATCTTTTCCTTTAGCAACCTCATCAGCTCAGGTAAGTGCGCCTTTGGGACTGGTATAGGCCGGATATTCCATGGTATATGTGGTACTGTAAAGATAATCATGGGAGGTACTTGTTTCGGGTCTGCACAACCTATCTCATGTGGGAAAAGTGCAAACGCTTTTTCGTGTTTCTTGATGACTTCAATAAACTTCTGTTTCTCTTCTTTTCTCAGAAATAATTTCTCTCCAAACTTGATCTCTTTAATAGTCTCATCAGTAAAATGATGCCCTATGAGCTCTCTTCGTCTCAGCATAGGGTCATCTGACACTCGCAGATATTTCTCATGACTATCTTCTGGCAATGGCTGAGCTATAGGCTTTACTTTCTTATCCACAGTCTTATACTTTGTGTTTACACTTACTTCATGCTCTCTCATAAACTCCTCAATCATCTCATACTCTTTGATAGAGCTGAGCATAATGATTTCTGATTTCTCATTTCTCTCAATTGCCTTCTCAAGCTCTTCCAGAGTAGTCGAACTTCTCTCCAACTGGATCACATCTTCAATCTTCTCATCAGGTAACATCATTCCTAAATGCTTATAGTGTCTCTCATGAAATTTTCTGAATTTATTTGAAACATTTTCTTTTTGTAAACATAGCAACTTGAATGCAGATGAATAAATAGAAAAACTTTCAAAAGTATGTACAAAGTCATGCGAGACATCAAACCAACTCCCACTGTTGTCTCGCTCAACAGTGGATCCTAACAGAAATTTCGATCAGCAGAAGCTCCATACTCTCCAACAGGCATACACTCATCATGATCATGTGAATTAATAGGTTTATTTCTTATATTCTTTCTATTCTTGGAGTGATTTGGACACACAATCATCACTTGCAAAGAATGTAGACCAGATCTAGAACGGATTCGTGCATAGGCAGATCCATCATCCATGGCCTTAGTCTCCATTCTTACCTCAGCTATAAAGGGCTGCCCAAGGATAGCCTCATATGAACAATGGTCCTGGACAAAGAAGTGAAATTCCTCAAAAATCCCACCTATGGTCACAGGCACAAAGGCGCATGCCCCAAGCAGTGCTCTTGAACCATTATCCGCTGTCCTCATCCTCCATCCATGATCTTTATCAATCGGCCACCTAAACTTATCATAGAGCTTCTTAGAAATCACATTTATCTCTGACCCTGAGTCAATCAAGGCCAGAGCAAAACATGACTCCTCGTTGCTCCCTAACTTCACCTTTATCTCTGGAGTTCCTCTCGCCCAAAAGGTCCTGCTAAACTCACTTTCTGTCTTCCTCATTTCATCATCAGGTATTATAGGACCTAGAGAATTTTTATGACACCTGGCAACCTCATCATCATCATCATCATATGTATCACTCAATGTAACTGCTTCATTTGTCACTTGAATATCTTCAGGTGCTTCTTCCATCTCTACATCTTTAGGTAGTGGAAACCTCTTTCTCTTAACCAGCTTTATGAAACTATCCTTGAACTCAGGCTTCGCTATGGAGAAGACTTGCTCCAAGGACATGGTCACTTGGCTCTTCAGTAAAATGTCATTTAATATCTTTCTTGCATCATTTTTCCTTTCCAACTCAGAAATTAATACAGCCTTTGAAGTTCTCTTCTTTTTCTTCTTCTTTTCTTTGTCAGCCTCTTGAATACTTTCTTGAATTTCATCTTTCTTTTGAACCGGTTCAGGTTCTTTCTCTTTTTCTTTAGTTGGTTCTTGAATTTTAGTTGGCCCAACCAGCCTCTTTCCCTCTCTTATCTCCTTCTTCTTTGCCTCTGCCTGAGTAGCTACAGGCTCTTTAAACTGAACTTTCTTCTCTGGCTCTTTAACTTTTTCTTCGGCCTCTTGACTTTGCTTTCTAGTCACTCTTCTTTCAGGCTCAGTCTCTTCCTGACTCTCATCCCTTTTCCTCTTTTCCTCCACATTGGCTATATGGGAATAGATTGAGGATTCTTCAACAGGAGACTTCCAGGCAGTCTTCTGCATAATGGCATCCCTAGCCCTCACTAAAGCCTCAATGGAATAATTTCTTTGGGATCGAGGTCTAGGCACTTTTTCATCTTCCTCCTCAACACGTTCTAACCGTGCGGCTGATGTACTTGCATTATTGCCAGATAAATCTTCATAAAACTTCTTCATTCCTCCCTTTCCCCAATTCACAGGTAGAGGAAGGCGGGTCCTGAAGTCACATAACTTCTTATCGATATCTATCACCAGTTGATGCTCTTTTGCTAGCTTAAGCTCTTCACAGGCATATGAAAAATGCTCTTGTGCATCACACCATACGCATCTCTTAGCCCCTCCAAACCCACTAGTCGCTCGTCTCTCAAAAGGGCCAGTGTTTCTTTGAAATGTGGTTTGCACTGGTGGTGTAGGTATCTGTTGGGCAACAGGCTGCACCGGAGGTGCAGGCTGTGGCATCACATAGCCTTGCATATTTGGAATGGGCATAGTGCCTCTCTGTAATGTATCTACATAACTCGTACTCGCCTGAGGAGGAGTGGGGTCTTGATACCCCATAGAATAAACTTTATTATGGATACTGGCCATTTCTTTTGACATAGATGCCTGCATTGTCATAAGATTCTCTATCTGCCGACTGAGAATCTCAAGTTGTAGCTCCATCGGTGATCGCAAAGTGGACGCAACATTAGCAAAAGCTGACGTTGCAGGCACATTCGGAATTGCTGGAAGTGGAGCTTTCCTAGGCGGTTGTGGTGTTACCACTGCAGGTCTATCGTATAACACCGCTTGGCGTTGCCTCATTTGGGCAACCGCTTCTACCTCTCTCCTCACTACACCCCAATCTTCAGTCAATCCAAATCTCTTCCCAGGCTCTTCAATCCTCCTTTCGACCTCAGTCCTGTCTTCAAGACTTAAGATCCTAAGGAAAGATATAACTAGGTCAGGTTTTAAAGCATCTAAATCGGCCTGTGGAAGTTGTTCATATCTTCTCAAGAACTCATTCAAAAGTTGAGTGAGGGATGCAGTGGGCTTTGGAGAGCTTATCCACCGCAAGAACCCTTCTCTGCTTATTGGGAAAATTCTTCTAAATAAAACAGCTTATGCAATTCTTTTCTGAATTCGGCCCAAGGCTTTGCTATATGTGCTGTAATAGGGGCTAAAATGGATCCTGATACTACCCGTGTGAAGTAATGTGTAAACACATCCTCGGGTAGACCATAAATCCGTGCCTGTCCCTCAAAAACATCTAGGTACTCGGTTACGTTCAAGCCTGTAAACTTCCCTTTTTCTCTCAATATTGCTTGAACTACGCGAGCCCCCTGTTTCTCTATTACCAACTCCTTGAATATATCCTCCATCTCTCTTCTCTGCTCTGTCCTAGAATGTAACACAAGGTCCAATGTAAGTGGTTCAACTATCTCTCTAAGCTCTGAGTAGAGATCAGAGAAGAAGTTTGATGAGTCACGAGCCAGAGGGTAAACTCAGTCAATGCTCCTTTCTAGGCCAAAGTCAGGTGTATCTCTTCTTTCCTTAAATCTCAGAAACTTCAATGTATTTTTTCCCTTTTCAATTTCTAACGTTCTCTCTAAACTAGAAAATCAGCAAATCCCTAGTCTAAGCGGAAAAAAAACTCACACGTATGGACTATAGTAATGCAAAGTGTGGATGCTCAAACTCAAGCAGCAAGACAATCTTTCTGTTCAATGTGTGTGTGAAACAATGCAAAATTCAAATAACTTGAAATGCTGGTACCTGAAATCTCTGTCCGATGCCGAGGTTCTTGTCTGTCTTCTCAAGGAGTAGGTGACGCGATGAGGATCACCGGGCAACCGGCTCGCTTCACGTCGGGTTCAGGTGTCGGGAAGAAGGAGAGCGGGGCCTGATCCAACCCCACGCGCCGGCTTCCCGCCACGACCTCCTTCTTCCCGACATCACGTTTTTGGGTGTGAAGCATATGTTCATATACCCCAAAATCTTAGACAAAAGTTGGACCATAAGTAAAAAAAATGCATTTTTGAAGGACAATTTGGATATCGCTTATGGGATCTTGAAACATGGTCAGTGATCAGAAGTAGTGATGTCATTTTTAATGAGTCTAAAATGCATAAGCAACCCATTAACGACGTTGAAGTGAGAAGAGTGGTGTTTGAGGACACTAGTCCTCCAGTTAGGATGCATAAAAATGCTGCACATAGGGATGTTCAAGAGAATGTCCATTTAGATCAGTCTACACATGTTCCTGTTCAGCAAACATTGAGACGTTCTGCACATGTCTCATATCCACCTAATAGATATGTTCGAGGTTTAGATTTTTTTATGCTAACAGATGCCGGTGAGCCTTCTTGCTACAAAAAGGCTATGGGGATAGAGGATCATGTCAAGTGGGAGCGTGCCATGAAGAGTGAGTTGGATCCTATTCACAAGAATGGTACTTGGGGATTTAGTAACTTTGCCAAAGGGCAGGAAAGCTTTACCATGTAAATGGGTATATAAGCTGAAATTCACATCAGATAGTGCTTCTCCAAAATATAAAGCACAACTCGTTGCAAAGGGTTTTAAGCAACAACATGGTGTTGTTTTCGAGGAAATCTTCTCTCTAGTGGTCAAGATGACTACCCTGCGCATGTTGCTTGGATTCATTGCAATGGAGGACTTAGAGCTAGTCCAAATGGATGTGAAAACTGCTTTCTTGCATGGAGATCTTACAGATGAGATCTATATGGAACAACCAGAGGGTTATGTAGTTCCTGGCAAGGAAAGTCTAGTTTGTAAGCTTAAGAAGAGCTTGTATGGAGTTAAACAGTTCACTAGATAATGGTACCAAAAGTTTGATGCTTTTATGAAATCTCAAGGCTATTCTCAAAGCAATGAGGATCATTGTCTCTACACAAAGAGATGCTCAGATGGCAGCTTGATATGCTTAATACTTTATGCCGATGATATGATGATTGCTAGGAATTCCTCTTATGATTTGTCAGTTCTCAAAAAGAAATTGAGTAAGACATTTGATATGAAGGATTTGGGGGATGCCAAACATATTCTTGGCATGCACATTACTCGTGATAGGAGTAAAAGATGCATATACTTGTCTCAAAGTGAGTACATATCCAAAGTACTTCACCGGTTCAATATGTAAGGTGGAAAGGCATTGAGTACACCTTTACCCACATATGTGAAATTGAGCAAGGATGATTGCCCCAAATCAGATGAGGAAAAGGAATTCATGACCAAAATTCCCTATCAGTCTAATGTTGGTAGTCTCATGTATTCTATGGTAGCTACGAGACCAGACATTGCATTTGCAGTGGGAGTTGTGAGCAGATATATGTCTAATCCTAGCAAGAAACATTGGGAAGCGGTCAAGATGATTTTGAGATATCTGAGTGGTACTAATGACAAGTGTCTATGCTTAGGTAGAGGGAAAGCATCCATTATTGGTTACACAGATATTGTATGCTGGTTGTGTAGATAATCGTAAGTCTACGTCAATGTACATTTTTCATTTTGCTAGAGGTGCTATCTCTTGGAGATCTCGTCTTCAAGAATGTACAATTGTTTCCACCACAGAAGCAGAGTATGTCGCAGCAAGTGAGGCATGTAAGGAAGCATTGTGGCTTTCTCTTCTTGCTTGTGATATGGGTTTACCTCAGCATGTACCTCACTTGCTTAGTGATAGTCAGAGTGACATTGCTTTAGCTAAGAATCCGGTCTATCATCCAAAGAACAAGCACATTGAGGTGGGGTATCACTTCATTAGCGATTGCTTAGCCACTGAGCGCATTATTCTTGAGAAGGTTCACACTCGAGATAATGTTGTAGATGTTTTGACTAAAGCTCTACCACAGGATAGCTTTCGGCACAGTTGTCACTTGATGGGGGTTACTTGATTCTTGATCATACACAGTCACTTGTATACTGTGTAACATGCCCATTAGGTGGGAGAATAGTTTGTATACTTACACTCAAGTATTCTTTAGTGGGAGATTGTTATCGTTAGTGTCCATGTGAAAGGCCAAATGGCGACCGGACACTTCCTTGTAATGTTCTTTAATAAAACATATAGTGGCCTGGTCAGTCACATACTATAAGTTCGACCGCATTTTTAAGACCTAAGAAGTCTATCTTTGTGCTCCCTGTGTACTGTGTTTTTTGGGTGTTTTGTAGTCTCTGTGCGAAGCATCATGTGTGGCCTAAGGAGCTCAGTTTTCTACTCTTAGTATATCGTCATGGAGCTTGCAAGAAGGAGATCTCACTATGGTGCATCACCATCAAATCACTTCATAGAAAGTCATTGGAAAGTCTTGGGAATTGTCAATCTGATGAGCAATTCCTAACTTCTCTATTTTAGAGTATACTGGACTCTAGAAAGTCATTAGATTTGAAGCAAACTCAAATGAATAAGTCAATCTTGGAATTTTCATCTTTTAAAGATTGAATAAGTTCTTATATAGAACATCTATCTAGGATTTTTAATGTTTTGGAGTTAGACGTCTGCGGAAGCACGTGAACATCACAAGGAAGAAGAAGAAAGTTGGAGCACAACACACAATACTGAATGTATTACTAGAGAATGTACAAAGATAAGTAGCCCATTAGGAAAATAGGCGTATATACAAGCCGAGGGAAAAAAACCTCCTAAAGAGGGAAAAAAGTGCCCCGACGGTGCTAGAGTGTTCACACACATCACTACCTAAATATATCAACAGATCCCCCCTCGGAGTGATGCGATGAGAAAGTAGCTGGCACTCATGTATAAGGAAGTGCCAAGCTACGTAGAAATCACTCCACAAAAAGAAGTAACCCCAAAGCTTTGCGGAAAGCTTCAAACTTCTCCCTAGGCAGAGCCTTCATGAAAAGGTCTGCAATGTTCTCCTGCATGGGCACATATGCCAAGTTGATCTCCCCAGGAGAGAACCTCTAATTAACATAATGATAATGTACCTCAATGTGCTGAGTGCAAACATGGAACATAGGGTTCCTCGCAACTGCCAATGCACTCTGACTGTCAGTGAAGATGGTGGTGGTAGAAGACTGACCAACACCCAAATCAGCCATAAGGCATCTGAGCCACAAACACTCAACAATAGCTGTGAAAGCTGCCCTATACTCAGCCTCACAACTAGAAGTGGCCACAGTAGGCTGTTTCTTGCTCAACCAAGATATACATGAGCTACCAAGCATGAAGCAAAAGCCACTAGTGGACACACAAGTGTCATAGCAACCAGCCCAATCAGAGTCAGAAAAAGCATGCAAACCTGGCGGTAGTGATCCTCCCTTGGGATAAAACAAGCCAAGTAGTGGGGTACGACTCAAGAAGCAAAAGATGCGCTTAACCACCTACCAATGCTTGACTCCTAGGCAATGCATAAACTTGATCATCTGTGAGAACACAAACTGAATATCTGGACGAGTAATGCATAAGTAAATCATGCATCCAACAACCTGCTGATAGAGGACAACATCAAATGCATCTCTAGCATCATGAAGACTCAATTATAAACCTGTCTCCATAGGAGTGGCAATAGGCTTACAGTCTTCAAGGCCAAAACACTACAATAATGTGTCAATATATTTCATTTGACACAGAGCCATTCCACCATCAACTTGCATAAACTGAATGCCCAAATAGTGATGCAAATGCCCCAAATCAGACATCTCAAATGAGGCATGCAAATCAGCCTTAAAATCAGCAATATGCTTCTCAATAGGACCAGTGAGAAGCATATAGTCAATGTAGACAACAATGATCAGACGCACATCATTAGCATGGTTAACATATAAGGTGCTTTTAGTTGGACTGTTTTCAAAACCATGTGCAATTTTGGATGTTGATCTTTGATAGTGGTGGACTTTCTGCATGAGCATGAAACTCTGATATCGATGCTCTGCTAAAGATCAAAGGTCCTAAAGTTGATAGATAAAAGATCCTTTTGGTACTAGTCTTTTTATACCACATATGGAGACTAGGAACCACAAATTCCATAAGAGCAATGGCTTGTAAGCCACACACTAGCTTAAGGGGAGTAAATCTAGTAGAAAATTTACAAGAAGTACAATAAGCCCACAAGATGGTAGGAAGATACTACTACCAGTTATCCCAATGATCTATAAGCATTTTTTGATGCATAATTAAAAAGAAATTTGTTGGAACTCTCCACTAATTCTTATCCCATGGGTAATAAGGAGTACTAAATTTATGTTTGGTTTGATAGTACTCTATGATGGCATGAATACATGTATTTAAAAATGAGTCCCTGATCCAAAACCAATTCCAAAGAGAGACCAAAATGAGGATATAAATGCTTAGGAAGCACAGTCACTACACTACCTTCAGTAGCATGGTGTCAAGCCCAAGTCTTAGCCCATCAAGTACTATAATCTGTATAGGTGAGAATAAACTTATTTATGCAATGAGCAATGGGGGTCGAATGGGACCAATAAATTCTATACACAATTTCTGAAAAGGTTTCAAAGGAAGGACAGGTTGGAAAAGGAACATATGCAATGCATGAGGCTCTCATGTCCATTGAAAAGGGTCATACAAATGCACATAATTAAAAACATCATGCTACATAGCATGCCACTATAACCCACTTGAAATAATCTTGCAAATGGTGAGCTCTTCTCCCAAATGAACACCAATAGGATGGTCATGCGATTCTCGAATGAGGTTAGACACTTCATGAGGAGGTAGACACCGAAGCAAAACACTAGTCATGTTCTTGAAATAAAGTTGGTCCAGAGTAATAGAAAATCTTTAGCTATCCAAAACAATCTTTTTCTTGGTAGTAGACCATAAATCTACAAGGGGAATCCTAGTAGCCAAATACAAGATCATTTCCTCATAGTAGGTGGGAGCAGTAGCCATGGAATTATCCACCTCAGAGACTTGGAAAAGCTCCACATCTGGGAATGAATCATCAATACCCAATGGAGGTTCACCAATATCAAAAAAAGATAAAAAATCAGATATCAACTGTGAAGAATCAGGTCTATGAACAACATCCGAATCAAATTCCTGCAATAGTAGTACCCACAATGCAAGGTGACGAACCAAATTCTGCTTCTTGAGAGAATAAAGCAAAGCCAAATGCTGGACATGGAAAGTAATAGGAGGATTCAATAAATAATGCAAAAAAATTTTATGGAATAAATAAGGCCCAAAAACTCCCTTTTAGTGATTGAATAGTTCCATGTCACATTAGTTAGACATTGGCTTGCATTGTAAATAGGATGGAACCAAGAAAGTCATTGCCAAGAATCCTTAAAAGTAGCAGAGACCGAAGTGGTGGAATTCAAATATTGATCATTGTTGTATCATGTACCATTTGGTTTATCTGATATGTAGAAGTTGAAGTGGTTACCAGGCCCCAAAAAATCTTCTAGGGGGTGACAGTTAAGGTGGGGTAGGTGTTTGGTTTGAAGATAACATTGAAGCTGGAGAGTCTTGTAGGTTCTAAAAAAAATGTAATGGTAACGAATCATCTCAACCCAAATCTTGAGTATACACTTGGTGTTGTTCTTAGACCATAGGGAAAATAAAAGATTCCTCCATATAGAATTCTTTGCTGAATTTGGTAACTACCGTAGTGATTGTCCTCAGAATTGAAGGAAACCATGCCCATCATAGGGACATTCAACTTAGCTTCTTGTTCTTGTTTTTCATAATCTTGCACTTCTTTATAGTTAGACTTGACATGACCAACTTCCATGAAAAATAAACAATGGGGACCTTTGCCTACTCAATAATTGCTACCTTTGTTTCGATTATGATTGGGGAAAGCTCTTTCTACTCCAACACCCTGGTATATGGAATGCCCTGCTGTAGATTGCAATGGAATTTCATTTCTGATTGTATTCCTAACAATAATTGCCTCTCCTGAATAAATATTATGTACATAAGTGGTAGGATACCATTGACTAGGATGCATCGAATTGGGTTCCACTTGATTAGTGGCTATCACCACAGTGAGAGTATTATATACAAAATTTTTGATAATATGATTCATGACATTACATATTTCATATTGATTCTAATTCAAGGCATAAGTTGCAACAATATGATGTGAATTTCCACACGTCATACAATACATTTGTCTCAGAACCTCTCAAGCTCCTACTAAAGGTACTGATTGTGAAGTAGCCACTTAGAGTGGATGTTGCAAAGAAGGCTTCTCCACTTCTAGGTCCCTTTCCAATTGCTTAGTTGCATCAATGATTTGATCTAGTGTACATGTCCCATTTAGAGAAAAATGGAAAATTGTTTCCTTAAGAACCATATTAAGACCATCCATAGTCCATCCCATTACTACATCTTCAATTGATTGCTCAATTTAGAGAACTTTTCCTAAGGGGCTCCGAGAAAGAGAGGTGTAATCAAGGAGAGTCTAGGCAGGTTGCTAGACAATATATTTCCATGTGACAAAACATTTCCCCGTAGATTTTGCCTTCTGAAATCTTTGTGGAAATGCTCTACACAAAGCATCATACATCAAGACATGATTTTTCGCAAACTCTATTAACCATCAAACTGCTTCCCCTCCCAATGTTGGCAGAAGAGTGCAGCAAGGAGAAGCGACTTGAGGCTGGAAGATCTCTCAACCCCCTCAATCCATTCCTAGCATAGGCTAAGTGCAGATAGATTTTTTTGATTGATTAGGGGTACGATAGGAACACTCAAGTTCTAAGAGCCTCTAATTTCTCAAGCCTAAGAATAGGTTAAATTGTAGTCAAGGGACAACCTAAGGGAAAAGAACTTAAGCTAAGAGGATGAAAAACATAAAGTATGACACACTTAAGTGCTCCTGATGATGCTTAACTAAAGACAACAAAACACATACAAAGGACCTTAAAAGGAACAAGTTATTGGTATCAAAGAATCAGCAACATGGTTGTACAAGGATCATTGAGTAGATCAGTAGGGCATATGAACCTGAGATTAGGAAGACACCTAGGGAGAGATCAACAAGGTGTTGCATCGTCTTGTCCAGCTTCTAAGAGATCATAGTCATCTCAAATAAGAAAACATGAACATCTGGGTCTTCATCCATTTTTCCATTAAATCAATTAAAGCGCATACTATTAATCCATTACATCAGAATCTTCATCTGATGCACTAACTGGGTTTGTGCCCCTATGTTACCTCTAGATATTAAGGTAACTTCCATTTCTAGATTCACTTAATCCTCAATATGCAATCCTTGCAGTTGATCTACCCAAGTGAAATCGAGAAGTTTGGACATTATGTTAGGATCCTCGATAGTCTTTTTCTCCTCTTGCATTAATTCGTCTATAGAATGCCTACTTCCAATACATTCCACCCGTAACCTTACAACTTTAAATGGAGCCTTGACCTCTTACAAGTGTTTGACTAATGTATATGGCATTATGATGCGTTCTACAAGGGATAGGGGACATTCTAATATATGGAAATTTCCTACTATATCCCCAATAATTTCATCTATAGTATCCGAGATTGACTCTTTTGTAACCCTTAGGTGTTCTTGTTCTTCATAATTGCACAAAAACGCAGCACTAGATTGAGTTGGAATCATGTGTCTCCATCATTCTAAGGCCCTTATGGTGATGTGCCCTATAACCTACAATTTATTAGCAACATGCAATCCCATTGTGGTTGCCTAAATGTTTAATTATTTTAGCTCCATAGAAACTAAGGTCTGGTGAGTTAAGATTTCCAAAAAAAATTAGTGCATTTCTATTCCCATACACCATAGATTATAGTAATGGTGAATTATAAGACAAATTTGGAATTAGAGAGACAAATACATAATTACACAGAGGAAGATAATGATAGACCACAAAATAAATTAGAGTTGAATTAATTCCCAATTCTACAAACTATCGGAACAAAGATGACACAAGTGATGCCAAATGCACTTCCGATTACAAGATTTATAGAAGATCAAATAGTCAACTTCCTAGGAATGCTAAGACGCTCCAATGGTAGCCCAACACGCTCCTATTCAATTTTGGCACATTGCCATGTGACATCATGAGGCATCAGGATTGGGTAGCACTCCTTGTCCTCTCACTTTCATTCATTTTATATGTTCTTGGCCCTCACTTTTTGCCTCCTCTCTAGTTTATTGTTCTTTTTCTTTATGCTTCTTAGCTTGATTCAATCATGTGAGCATGTTCTCCATGAAGGGTTTCAATAAAGTTTTACTTTGCAATCATTGATGTAAATGGGCATTAATTCCCCTTCTAAGGTTTGCTTTTTCTACGTGTATTCTTTTCTCCTATATTCCTTACCTGGCTTGTCACCTCCTTGGCATATGCACACTTCAATTGATTTGAATTCACATGTATAAAAAACCATAACATCCTATTTTTTCCGATAGTGACTTTACAAAAAACAACACTTTAATGGGGGCCAGACATAGGATTTTTCTCATTACATAAAGTTCTCACTTTTGGCATTGAAGTCTCCAGAATGTATGTGAAGAGGTGTCGAGATATGTGTAGAGATGAGGTGGTGTTGCAACAAACCTCCTCTATACCAGGCTATGTGACACTAGATATGCTTTGTTGGAGTTAGACGTCTGCGGAAGCACGCGAACAACACAAGGAAGAAGAAGAAGCTTGGAGCACAACACACACGACTGAATGTATTACTAGAGAATGTACAAAGATAAGTAGCCCATTAGGGCAATAGGCGTATATACAAGCCGGGGGAAAAAAACCTCCTAAAGAGGGAAAAAAGTGCCCCGGCAGTCCTAGAGTGTTCACACACATCACTACCTAAATATATCAACAAATCCCCCCTGGGAGTGATGCGGTGAACAAGGAGCTGGCACTCATGTATAAGGAAGTGCCAAGCTATGTGGAAATCACTCCACAAAAGGAAGTAAGCCCAAAGCTTTGCGGAAAGCTTCAAACTTCTCCCTAGGCAGAGCCTTCGTGAAAAGGTCTGCAATGTTCTCCTGCGTGGGCACATATGCCAAGCTGATCTCCCCAGCAGAGAACCTCTCCCTGACATAGTGATAATGCACCTCAATGTGCTTAGTGCGAGCATGGAACACAGGGTTCCTCGCAACTGCCAATGCGCTCTGACTGTCAGTGAAGATGGTGGTGGCAGAAGACTGTCCAACACCCAAATCAGCCATAAGGCGTCTGAGCCACACACACTCAACAGTAGCTGTGAAAGCTGCCCTATACTCAGCCTCACAACTGGAAGTGGCCACAGTAGGTTGCTTCTTGCTCAACCAAGATATACATGAGCTACCAAGCATGAAGCAAAAACCACTGGTGGACACACGAGTGTCATAGCAACCAACCCAATCTGAGTCAGAAAAAGCATGCAAATCTGGCGGTAGTGATCCCCCCTTGGGATAAAACAACCCAAGTAGCCGAGTACCACTCAAGTAGCGAAAGATGCGCTTAACCGCTTTCCAATGCGTGACTCCTGGGCAATGCATAAACCTGCTCATCTGTGAGACAGCAAACTGAATATCTGGCCGAGTAATGCATAAGTAAATCAAGCATCCAACAGCCTGCTGATAGAGAACAGCATCAAATGCATCTCCAGCATCATGAAGACTCAATCGTAAACCTGTCTCCATAGGAGTGGCAATAGGCTTACAGTCTTCAAGGCCAAAACGCTGCAATAATGTGTCAATATATTTCGTTTGATACAAAGCCATTCCACCATCAACATGCATAAACTGAATGCCCAAATAGTGATGCAAATGCCCCAAATCAGACATCTCAAATGAGGCATGCAAATCAGCCTTAAAATCAGCAATATGTGTCTCAATAGGACCAGTGAGCAGCATGTCATCAACATAGACAACAATGATCAGAAGCACATCATTAGCACGCTTAACATATAAGGTGCTTTCAGTTGGACTGTTCTCAAAACCATGTGCAATCAGATAGGCATGTATCTTCTCATACCAAGCACGTGGTGCTTGCTTTAAACCATATAACGCCTTCTTTAACCTGCACACCTGGTATTCATGCCCTTTCTGCACAAAGCCATGGGGCTGAAAAACATACACTTCTTCATGCAAGTCACCATTCAGAAATGCTGTTTTAATGTCCAACTGATGTACATTCCAACCATGATGGGCTGCAAGTGCACAAATGCTCCGAACAGTAGTCATACGGCATGTAGGTGCAAAGGTCTCATCAAAATCAATGCCTCTTTCCTGCGCATAACCCTTTGCAACAAGCCTAGCCTTATACCTGTCAACTGTACCATCAGGTTTACGCTTCAGCTTGTATACCCACTTAGTGCCAATGGCCTTCTTGCCAGGAGGCAAGTCACATAAAGACCATGTACCATTCTTCATTATAGCATCATATTCAGATTGCATAGCAGCCATCCAATTTTCTGAATTTTGTGCTTCATCAAAAGAAACAGGTTCATTCTCATCACAGAGACTAGATGCAGCCATAGCATAGCAATCTGATGCAAAGGAGGCACTATGAGAGCCTGAACGAGTACGATATGACAAAGGTGCATCTAATTTGCTGTCACGCAAAGTCTGCACCAGCCATTTTGGCATAGTTTTTGCCTGCTCAATATCAGCTCTCTCATCAACAAGTGCATCATGTAAATCTGCATCAGAAATGGAATGATCTGCATCATCATATGAAACCTGCACAGGCTGAGAAGTTGCCTCATTAGGACCAGCACTAGCCTGTCCACCTGTAAAAAGAGGCATCAAAGTATCATACATGTCTTTGGAGCTAACAGATGTCTCCTTAGTACATGAAAGCAATGGCTGAATAGCATCTTCCACAAAGACAACATCACGGCTAACCAGAATGCGTTTGGTCTGTGGATGATACAGACGATAGCCTTTACTTTCAGAACTATACCCAACAAAAATACATTTTACTGCCTTATCATCCAATTTTCTGCGATGTTGTTCAGGCACTAATGCATATGCCAAACAACCAAAAACACGCAGATGAGCAACAGATGGCTTGCGGTCATGCCAAGCCTCATATGGAGTGATAGACTGCAACGCTTTAGTGGGACACCTGTTCAGTACATATGCTGCACACATGACAGCCTCAAGCCAGAAACTATGTGGTAAAGCCTGACTTTTGACCATGCACCTCGCCATCTCCATGAGTGACCTGTTCTTTCGTTCAGCAACTGCATTCTGTTGAGGTGTATACGGCACTGTACATTGGTGTTTTATCCCACGTTCAGCCAGAAATGCATTAAAATCTGAAGACATATATTCCCCCCCTCGATCAGAACGGAGGGTGCCCATTTTACATGCTGACAGATTTTCAGCTAAAACCAAAAACTGTTTGAAGCACATGAACACTTCGGACTTTGCTTTGAGTGGATATACCCATGCATGCCTGGAAAAATCATCAATGAAAGTCACGAAGTAAAGGTAATTTCCAAAAGAGGGTGTCTGCATAGGACCACAGACATCACTATGTACAAGTTGCAATTTCTGCGTAGCCCGAACTGAACCATCTTTTGGAAAGGAAGAACGCTGCATTTTGCCCAAAATACAGCCTTCACAAACATGTTTTCCAGGTTCCTCAAGTTTGGGCAAAGAGGACACCATTTCAGATTTCTGCAGGCGTAACAAACTAGCGAAATTCAGATGACCAAAGCGTGCATGCCAAAGCTTTGCATCTGACATAGCCTGAGAATCATGAACTGCACATGCCGAATCATTCACAGATCTTTCATAGTCTATGAGCTTATACAGCCCACGACATAAATTGCCAGAAGCAATAATCACATCGCCATTTGAGAGATCATGGACTGTACACCTGTCATCAACAAATTTCACAACCAAGCCAATCTTGGCCAATGCAGAAACTGATAACAAATTCTTTTTGATCCCTGGCACAAATAAAGCATCTGACAAAGTGAAAGAACTACCATCAGCAGTAGTCAGAATGATCTTACCAACTCCCATAACAGGATAAGAGGAGTTATTGGCGCATGTGACAGTATTCCCTGTAGGAGCAGGCTCAAGTGAAGAGAAGAAACTGTGCTGCGAGGTAATATGTTTGGTCGCCCCACTGTCAAAGTACCAAACATCTGAGTCTACTGCAAACATGCACTGATCAGGAGAAGATGGGTCAAAACTGCAGACAGTAGTAAACGCCCATTCTTCTTCCTGCACAAGATTTGCAGACTCTGTTTTAGGTGTAGAGGCCTCAACAACAACCATTCCAGCCTCTTTCTTCTTTGCCTCTTTAGCAGCCAGTTTTGGACAGTTCTTTATGATATGATCATTACCTTTACAGTACTTACAAAACAATTTCTGCTTTTCTGATTTTTTCTCATCTTTGTCTTGGTTCTTCGAATGTGCAGCATTTGCAGATTTCTGCTTACTAGTAGAAGAGCTCCATTTTCCTTTGCCCTTCTGACTAGCCAGGAAAGCTTGATCTGCAACACGCATACTGGACCTGTTCTTCCTGGACTGATCTTCCTGCAATAGAACAGAGACTAATTCCTCAAATGACAAGGCATTCGGATTGCCTTTCATCGTCAACCGAAGAGTAGAGGCAAAACTCTGATATGAATCAGGAAGACCATTCAGAACGGTCTGCACAAGTGAGCTATCTGGTATAACCTCATCAGCAGAAATCAATTGTTCCTTCAGGTCTTTGATCTTTGTAAGAAAACTGTCCATAGAATCACCTTCATTCATGTGCTCACTCTCCAACTGTTTTCGGAGGTAAGCAACACGAGCCTCATTCCTAGCCTGGTACAAAGTGGTAAGTGTATCCCAAGCATCCTTTGCTGTTCTGCAAGAGCGAATGTGAGGAATAATGGCACGTTTGACAGACAAAGCTATCAATGCATATGCCTGGGCATCTCTGCCATCCCAACGAATTTGCTCTGCAGTAGGTGCAACAGAAACAGCAGCACAAACAGGAATCTGCGGAATATCATCTTCGACACCATCTTCATCAGCTCCAACACCTGTATTTGTAGTACTTGTCGTTACAGGTGTAACAGGACGTCTTTCAACACCCTGCACAATGTTCCACAATCCTTTTGCAACCAGTACATGTCGCATCATATAAGCCCATAATGGGTAGTTGGTACCATCCAACTTATCCTCAACAGCCAACATACGGAATACATCACTGCTTTCAGCCATGGCCGGTGACTAAAATACCTTGATGCACAAAATTGACTGTATCTCAAAAAGTTGAACAGAACTGCCCAGACAAGTTCTGCTAGACCTGTAGCAGACTTCGAGACGCTTAAACTGGCGAACAGAAACTGGTATATACCTTTGGCACAAAAGGACGAAATAGCCTGCACAAGCGCTGCGATAGTGCGTTCGGAGGCCGAAACGAGCTCAGATCGCGATTTTGGCACCACAAAGCGAAGCTGTTTTGATCTGGAAACACCCTGAGTATGCTCACCAAATTTCGTGCGAATCTGAGACTGCAAACGGAGGAGTGTCGACGGCACCTTAGAAGAAGCGACGACCTGCTCTGATACCAATTGTTGGAGTTAGACGTCTGCGGAAGCACGCGAACAGCACAAGGAAGAAGAAGAAGAAGCTTGGAGCACAACACACACGACTGAATGTATTACTAGAGAATGTACAAAGATAAGTAGCCCATTAGGGCAATAGGCGTATATACAAGCCGGGGGAAAAAAACCTCCTAAAGAGGGAAAAAAGTGCCCCGACAGTCCTAGAGTGTTCACACACATCACTACCTAAATATATCAACATGCTTAGTATACTTCTTTAGTTTCCCAAATATGCACAAAGAACCATCAAGTCCTTTGTAACATCATTTTCAAATATTTTCATCAAAACAAATAACTTCGACTTTGAAAGGATTGAAGAAACCTTCTATTTTGAGAAGAGGAGATCACAAAAATATGCACTGAGCTCACATCCTCGTATAAATTGACTAGAAAGATTTTTCAAACATCTAACGGAATTATATCTAAATAATGGAAGTTATTTGATGAATATAGGTGAACCATACAGTGAGAAATAAATCTAAAAAGTCTAGGAGGTCACCCCGACTTTTCACGAACAAGATTAGTTGTATACATAATCAACTTCAATCATTCATATCTTAAGATCTAGTGATCCATTGATGATGAAACTTGCTACATAGATACATGACACTTCATTCTAATTGATTCAAGTAAAATTATACAAATTGAATACTAATACATAGAGAAGGAGAGAAAACAAGTTCACTGCATACATGAATATATTGTAGCACCATATAGAGAATGGCTTACTGAAAGTAATGAATTAAAATGTGTAGGATATTGAACATATGATACAAGAGAGGTCTAAAGGACTACTCACACTTGTAGTGAGTGCAATGTAGTCTCAAGGAATCAGCTCAAGCTCTCATATCTATGCATGATATCGTGTGACTAATTAACACGTGGATTTATACATGAATTTGAATTTGAAATTGATGAGTCATCCACCTAAAAGGTGATCTAAGCTTTAGGGATGATTTGATATTGATTCTAGCTAAAAACGTTTGTGGAGTTAGATTCCTATAATTATGAGATTCAATTCCACTTGTAGCTATTACAAATGAACAAAGTAAATATACAAGATTTACTCTTGGGATTTTTACAAGTGTGTGTTCTCATTATCATAGTGAGACGAGATACATTATGAGAGTAGAACATAATCCAAATGCCAAGCTATTAAGATTGCTATTTGCACCAAGAGCTCCCCTCAAGCCTAAGAAGTGTGATTATTTCAATTGTTCAAGATTCCTTGCACTCCAATAATTGATTTTAACCCGTTTTACTTTCTTCCATCAAATTCCTTTGTCATTATATCTTCACATTGTTGATGTGTTGACACATATGATAATTGAATCTCTTTGCATGTAATCTTTTCCTTGACATAATGATAATGCACTTCTATGTGGTTACTTGTGGCATGATAAATTGGGTTAGCAACAAGACATAGTGACCTAATCTTATCCTCAAAGATATGTGGAGTGGAAGACTTAAGAACTAAATCAGAGTATAGGGCCTTAATCCACATTGCTTCTTGAGTAGTATTTGCAAGTCCTTTATATTCAAGTTCAGTTGATGAGAGTGCAACTATGGGTTGCTTCTTTGAGGACATGAAATTTAATTTTAACTTGAAAATTTAAGTTATCCTGATGTGATTCTTCTATCATCTTTAGAGCCGGCCAATTTGCATCAGAGAAGAGTTTGATATCTATATCAAATGTTTAAGGATAGTACAAACCTTCATTGATAGCACCCTTCAAGTATTTGAGGATTCTCCTGGTTGCTTCTATGTGAGGTTTCCTTGGGGTATGCATGGCTTGGCTTAAGACACTTACTCCATAGCAAATGTACACTCTAGCTAGATTTGCATAATGGAAACTACCAACTAGACTCTGATAGCTAGTTACACCTTCAATTTGCTCATCTTCATGAGCACTCAATTTTAAGTTCATCTCCATAGGAGTACCTACAACCTTTGAGTTTTCCATTTTGAGTTTTTCAAGCATGTCTTTAATGTACTTCCTTTGAGTGAGGTGCATACCTATTTTTGTATATACTACTTCCCAACATAAGAGGTATATGAGTAGACCTAGATCACTGATTTTGAATTCCTCTTTCATCTGAAGCTTAGTCTTCCTAAGTCATTTAGCATCATTACATGTAATCATAATTTCATCTACATATACACATAGGTGTATGAATTTTGATTGGCTCCTCTTAATGAAGAGGAAAGGATCTACTTTGCTCACATTGAATCCTTTATCCTACAAATATGTAACAAGCTTATGATTCCAAGCTCTAGGGGCTTGCTTTAGATGATAAAAGTATTTCCTTAGCCTACATACATAATTTGGACATGATTCATCTTCAAAACCATGAGGTTGAACCACGTATAACTCCTCAAATATCCATCCATTCAAAAACGAATTTTTTACATCCATTTGATAAATCTTCCAATTCCTCAAAGATGAAACACTCATAAGTACCACTTGGCATCTTTGGAATAGTTGAAAAAATATTCTTCAAAATCAATACCTTGTGTTTCTACATACCCTTTAGCAACTAGCCTTCCTTTGTACCTATTGATAGATCCATCAAAGTTTTTCTTTACATTATATATCCACCTTGAACGCATGACTTTCATAGATGGAGCCTTGGGCATCGATTTCAAAGTTTCATTTTTTTGTAGAGCATCTATTTCTTCCTCCATAGCATTCATCCATTCATGCATCTTCTTGGATTCTTCATATGATGAAGGTTCTTCATAATTTGAGTCCTATGCTAGATATATAGAGCATTTAGTGACCAATGAAGTATCATATCCATACCTTTTTGGTTTTTCTTTTCTTTAATTGACCTTTTCATGGTTTTTTAGAGGATTTTGCCACATCTCTAAATTCTCAAACTTTGGCTTTGCCTCTAGAGTTCCAAGAACTCATTTCTCTCCTCAAAGTCTTTTGATCATCTTTTAATTCACTTGGCGGTTCAAATATGTGCTTACTCCTTTTCGATAGAGTTGGAAAGTGCTCCTATAGGTCATAAAATAATTTGATTTTCATGCAATAAAATTATTTTAAGACCTATAGGAGCATGATTTTTTTTCATCAAACACAACATCTCTACTTACAATAAAGCCTTTTTTGTTTGGATTGTACAACCTATAACCTTTTTTATTAAGTTCATAGCCAATGAAGATGCATTTCTTTTCCTTGGGGTCCAATTTCCATCTAATTTGTGAAGGTATGTGTGCATATGCTATTGCATCAAAACATCTTTCAATGATCAAGACTAGGTCTCCTTCCATTCGAAGCCTCATATGGTTTCATGCCATCCAAAGCCTTTAATGGAATTCTATTAATCATATATGTCGTTGTTGGTACTACCTCTACCTATAAGTAGTTGGGGAGTTTCTTTTCATTGTTCATTGATCTTGGAGCCTCCATAATGGTTCTATTCATTCTCTTTACCGCTCCATTTTGATCATGAGTATATCTGGTAGTATTTTTTCTTTTCATCCCTCTCTCTTGGAGAGAAGAATCAAATTCATGGGAGAAATACTCTCCCCCTCTATCTGATCTTAGTTTCTTAAGGGTTTTACCTCTTTGGTTCTCCACAAGAGCTATATATTTTTTGAAACATGAAAATATTTTATCTTTATGTTTCATAAGGTACAAAATAGTCGATCTACTTCAATCATCTACAGATGACACATAATACCTTGATCCATAGATTGAAGGCTCCTTGCTTGGTCCCCATACATCTGTGTGGACCATCTTCAATAGGTCTCCATGTATGTAGACTTTCTTGGTGAAGGTTTGTGTGTGTGACTTACCAAATTGACAAGCACTACATTTATAAATCATATGTTGTTTGGATATATTTGGTAGACCAAGTACACTCTGATCCCTATTGATTTGTTTTATAGCTCCTTCACCTATCTGAGATAATCTCTTGTGCCAAATCTCCAACTCTAATAAAGTTTGAGTGCCATAATTGAACAATGCAATGTTCTTTGTGTCTTGGAGTTCAATTAAGTTGTTGTTTATAAATGTCATGTCAATTTGTCCCATTTTACACATATGCTTTGTTGCAAGATTGTAGGTGTACGAAACCATGCTATAAGTTTACCTAATCATAGATTCTCCCATGAAATGATTGCACCGCATCCCTCTATGTCCTGCAATAGTGCAGCCAATCCATGACGATATCCATAAGCTTCTTCGGTTCGCGTCGGAGGACGACCCACTACCAAATCCTATAATAAATATGCAAAATGTTAGATGAACATACATGATGTGCTTAACACAAACAAATTCAATAATTAAAATGATAATTACCAATTGGTAGCACATATTGTCGTATCTGTCGCTACCTAAATGTCACGTTGCAACCGTATAACCTATGACCGCCGCATCTCGCTGTTGACGATATCGATTAGGAGAATGTTGCTGCCCATCTTGAATCGATTCCCACTCTTCAACATCCAACCATACACGCTTCGGTAAGCCTGCTCTGAAAAGCATCGCGAGCCTCGAACTGCCGATGAGACATCACCTTGCATGTCGTATGTTGAATCCATTCTGAACTCACAATAGGATGTCCAGGTGCTGGATGGTACTCTTCATATATCGATTGTGTGATATAGGTTTTGGAATCCTTATCCTGTTCCTTCTATTTTAACATGACAGAATGTCCAAAATCTATGGAGCGAAGCTGTTGAATGCATTGATGCATGGACTTTATGGCTGCATCCATGACTGGAGCTCCATCACGTATGTGATATATCTTGGAGTCATCACGGTCATCCACTCCCCAAGGTGCACGTGGAGATCCCATCTGATCCAATGTGGAGATGTTAAAATGAATGTGTGTATGCATGCATGTGTGTATGCATATGCATTTGTGTATGCATGTGTGTATTTGTGTATGCATTTGTATGCATATGCATTTGTGTATATGTGTATGCATATGTATGTGTGTATGCATATGTATGTGTGTATGCATATGCATGTTTATGTATATGCATATGCATGTGTGTATGCATGTATGTATGCATATGCATGTGTGTATGCATATGCATTTGTGTATGCATATGCATGTGTGTATGCATATGCATGTGTGTATGCATGTATGTGTGTATGCATATGCATGTGTGTATGCATACGCATGTGTGTATGCATATGCATGTGTGTATGCATATGCATGTGTGTATGCATATGCATGTGTGTATGCATATGCATGTGTGTATGCATATGCATGTGTGTATGCATATGCATGTGTGTATGCATATGCATGTGTGTATGCATATGCATGTGTGTATGCATATGCATTTGTGTATGCATATGCATGTGTGTATGCATATGCATGTGTGTATGCATATGCATGTGTGTATGCATATGCATGTGTGTATGCATATGCATATGTGTATGCATATGCATGTGTGTATGCATATGCACTTGTGTATGTATATGCATTTGTGTATGCATATGCATATGTGTATGCATATGCATTGTGTATGTGTGTATATGTGTATGTATGTATGTGTATACATTTCTGTATGTGTGCATGTATGTGTGTATGCATATGCATGTGTATGCATATGCATGTGTGTGCATATGCATGCATGTGTGTATACATATGCATGTGTGTATACATATGCATGTGCATGCATATGCACATGTGCATGCATATGCACGTGTGTATGCATGTATGTGTGTATGCATATGCATGTGTGTATGCATGTGCATGTGTGTATGCATATGCATGTGTGTATGTATATGCATGTGTGTATGAATATGCATGTGTGTATGCATATGCATTGTGTATGTGTGTATATGTGTATGTATGTATGTGTATACATTTGTGTATGTGTGTATGCATATGCATGTGTGTATTCAGATGCATGTGTGTATGCAGATGCATGTGTGTATGCAGATGCATGTGTGTATGCAGATGCATGTGTGTATGCAGATGCATTTGTGTAAGCATATGCATGTGTGTATGCATATGCATTTGTGTATGCATATGCATGTATGTGTGTATGCATATGCATTTGTGTATGTATATGCATTTGTGTATGCATATGCATGTGTGTATGCATATGCATTGTGTATGTGTGCATATGTGTATGTATATATGTGCATACATTTGTGTATATGTGTATGCATATGCATGTGTGTATGCATTTTTCTATGCATATGCATTTCTGTATGCATGTATGTGTGTATCCATATGCATTTGTGAATGCATATGCATGTGTGTATGCATATGCATGTGTATATGCATATGCATCTATGTATGCATATGCATGTGATTTTCTTGATGCCAATATCTCAACTAACAAAAGTTTCGTGTTGTATCAATACAATACAACTTCCTAAAGAAGATCTATGGATATGTGAAGCTGTATTGTATTAATACAACACGAAACGTCTATTAGCTGATATACATTGTTGGGGATGCCATTGATCTTCACTTGTTGATACCTTCTCAACCCTTGAGCTATAAAAGAAAACATATGAATACATACTCACATGCATTATAAAAAAAACATAAAATCTTTTCCAACAATTGCAATAGTTTCTAATTCACAATCATACACACACATATACATGCACATATACAATCATATTATATTTTCACTTACAATCATATAACAGTCATATTTTTGTATGCATATGCATGTGTGTATGCATGTATGTGTGTATGCGTATGCATGTGTGTATGCATATGCATATGCATTTGTGTATGCATATGCATTTGTATGCATATGCATTTGTATGCATATGCATTTGTATGCATATGCATTTGTATGCATATGCATTTGTATGCATATGCATTTGTATGCATATGCATTTGTATGCATATGCATTTGTGTATGTATGTGCATTTGTGTATGCATATGCATGTGTGTATGCATATGCATTGTCTATGTGTCTATATGTGTATGTACGTATGTGTACACATTTGGTATGTGTGTAATCATAGGCATGTGTGTATTCATATGCATATGCATTTGTCTATGCATATGCATGTGTGTATGCATGTATGTGTATATGCATTTGTGTATGCATATGCATGTATGTGTGTATGCATATGCATTTGTGTATGCATATGCATGTGTGTATGAATATGCATGTGTGTATGCATATGCATTTCTGTATGCATATGCATTTGTGTATGCATATGCATTTGTGTATGCATATGCATTTGTGTATGCATATGCATTTGTGTATGCATATGCATTTGTGTATGTGTCTATGCATATGCATTTGTATGCATATGCATTTGTGTATGTGTGTATGCATATGCATGTGTATGTATATGCATATGCATGTGTGTATGCATATGCATGCGTGTATGCATATGGATTTGTGTATGTGTGTATGCAAATGCATTTGTGTATGTATATGCATTTGTGTATGTATATGCATTTGTGTATGCATATGCATTTGTGTATGCATATGCATTGTGTATGTGTGTATGTATATGCATATGTATGTGTGTATGTGTATACATTTGTGTATGTGTATGTGTGTATTTGTGTATGCATATGCATTTGTGTATGTATATGCATTTGTGTATTCATATGCATGTGTGTATGCATATGCATTGTGTATGTGTGTATATGTGTATGTATGTATGTGCATACATTTGTGTATGTGTGTATGCATATGCATGTGTGTATGCATATGCATGTGTGTATGCATATGCATTTGTGTATGCATATGCATGTGTATGCATTTGTGTATGCATATGCATTTCTGTATGCATGTATGTGTTTATGCATATGCATTTGTGTATTCATATGCATGTGTGTATGCATTTGCATGTGTATATGCATATGCATGTGTGTATGCATATGCATTTGCGTATGCATATGCATTTGTGTATGTGTGTATGCATATGCATTTGTGTATGTGTGTATGCATATGCATGTGTATGTATATGCATATGCATGTGTGTATGCATGTATGTATGCATATGTATGTGTGTATGCATATGCATGTGTATGTATATGCATATGCATGTGTGTATGTATGTATGTATGCATATGCATGTGTGTATGCATATGCATTTGTGTATGTGTGTATGCATATGCATTTGTGTATGTATATGCATTTGTGTATGCATATGCATTGTGTATGTGTTTATGCATATGCATGTGTATGTATATGCATATGCATGTGTGTATGTGTATACATTTGTGTATGTGTATGTGTGTATTTGTGTATGCATATGCATGTGTGTATGCATATGCATTTGTGTATGCATATGCATTTGTGTATGCATATGCATTTGTGTATGCATGTGTGTATTTGTGTATGCATGTGTGTATTTGTGTATGCATATGCATGTGTGTATGCATATGCATTTGTGTATGCATGTATGTGTGTATGCATATGCATGTGTGTATGCATATGCATGTGTGTATGCATATGCATGTGCATATGCATATGCATGCATATGCATATGCATGCATATGCATATGCATGCATATGCATGTGTGTGTGTATACATATGTGTGTGTGTATGTATATGTATATGTCTCTCTCTCTTTATGTTTCTCTAGATCTCTCTCTGTCTTTCATCTCTGTCTCTCTCTAGATCTCTCTCTGTCTATCTAGGTCTCTCTTTTTCTTTCATCTTTCTCTCTCTCTATGTCAATAAAAAACAAAACAATCACTTACATCGATGTAATTGTGTGAATCGTTGTCGTCAAAATCCACTTAAAGTGTTCCTGCGTCAAATTTCCAAAGACTTGATGCCAGAATCTCTTGCAAAACTAAAGAGAGAAGATATTAGAAAAGGAAAAACATAAAGAAACAAAAAAGAGTGCTATCGTATGTGCCATATACTTACCAAAACTTCAGATCTAGAAAAATAGAGGTGTGCGTAGAGAAAGAAAGAGAGAGAGATAGAGAGAGAGAAAGAGAGAGAGAAAGAGTGACAAATAGAGATATGTTGCTCGTGCGCACAAAGTCGACAGTAGCAGATCTAGTTTTCAAATGCGATGAATGTTGAATTTTTGCTCTTGGGCTCGGTTAAAACACGACACTGGTATGACTGTCGGTATAAGCGTCAGTAAATTACTAGAAACTACCGACGCTTATACCGACGCACGTGTACCAACGTCTACATTTCCTGGCCGGTTTTCCAAAGTTTTTCGATGGTCATACTGATGCCGACGCGTGACCATCAGTATGCAAAACGTCGGTATGCCCTTGATATGTTGTAGTGTGACTTGCTACATAAGTATAGTCTCGAGACCTTTGGTTATACACATAAGTGACCAAACAGTGTCCGATTTTAGATCCGTCTAAACTAGTTGGAAGGTCTCCATGCGAGCTTCATTGTTGTGATACCAATGCAAGGGAATACAAGATTATGACCACCACCATGTGCCTTGTATATATAGCTCTCACCACAAGATTGCCTTCTTGGGCAAGTGGATTCTAACCATTGATGTGTCTTCCATGTAACTACATGTGCACCAAGTGTCCCAATTAACCTGAGTTAACTCAAGTGGATGCTTCTAGAAGTCTCAAGAGTTCTTTGGGCAAAATGCTCTCCCCATGTAACCCATGGGGATTGAACCCAAGACCTCCTTCTTCACATCCTTGAGACATAACCACTAAGATAAGTGGATCACTTCTTTACAAGAGCACACGACTTGCTACACATTAGGGTGAAAAACGGCCCAAAAAGGGCCGTGTAAGGATTTCAATTAGTTGTGCTTAATCGAGATTAAAGTTGTCAAATCCTTTAAGAAATTCCGTGTAAGTTCATTTAAAATGTATCTTATGAAAATTTTGAAGAGAGAGAAACTCGTACCATATAATCATGAAAAGTTTGTGTGATATCTTATGCCTCGAAGTTTGTGCTCACTGGGCGCTGATCAAAAGTCGAATTTTCCTCTTGTTCACGGACCTATATAATGTGTGCTGATGATGTTTTGCGCTTTTTTTCTCTACTTTTCATAGCAAGCCTGTTTCTCCCTTTCACGTCATTTTAGACACATGCCAATCATTTTTCATAGCAGACCATGGAGAACGTTAACCCAAATACTCTCGTTGAGCTTTCAAACAATCAAAATCATTGTGAAAAGTTCCATATCAACATTGCAATTAGTCAGGAGTATGCGACGACAAGAAAAGTATTTCAAAGGGCTCTTCATCCTCCTGAAGTGGATGGATTGCAAAAGGAAGGCAAGAAACATATCGACATATGTTTTTGTGGGAGATGGTGAGGATGGTTTACGAGGCTATTGTTCAAGGCTCTGGGATATTTCAAGGAATTATGTACAATACATAAACTGTTTACAAAACACACTACACCAGAAGAATTTACATATGAGGGAGCTAGAAAACAAATTATCCACTTTATCTTCTCAGTTAGAGTCTTTTAAAAAAATGAAAGAAACTCCTATAGGTTTGAGAATGCGGTCAAAACGAGTAAAACCTTTTTTAGATTTAACTGAAAAATCTGGCCAGAAAAAGAAAAGAATGAAAATTGTTAGCGATCATGTGACAAATGTGCTAGGTTTCAATATGTCGAGCAGTTTTGAGCACATAGATTTCTGTAATGAAATTTTGAGTCAAAATGATGTTTTAAGACTATTAAAACTAAATGAAAATACATGCTTGAAACGCTTTGTTTTTCAAAAACTCATGACAGAAATGTATCTTTTTACTAGAACCATCTCAAATTCAAAATATTTGTGATAGTGTCGGAGTGAGAAGGAAAGGTCATAGAGCAATTTCAAAAGTTTGGTGTGAATTTTTAAAATTTAACAAAGTTAGAAGTTTTGGATTGCCTAGACCCCATCATGTAGGAAAGTTTCGGCTCTGCTTGAATAAGAAGATCACATCAGTATTTGGTGAATATAAACATATTCACAGTAACATGCCTTATGAAGTTTGAAAACAAAAGTTACATTTCACTTACAATGCATTTAACAACATATGGATAGATGTTATAAAACTTCAAACATACATGGTTCAGTTCTATAATATAAAAGAGCATGAATGTTCTGGTCTATTGAAATTTGTAATCAAACTTGATGAAGCTGAGCTTAACAAACATCAAAAGATGGAGACAATAAGCATTGCACTGATGAACAAAGCTTTGGACTATAGCCTTGGGAAATTGGATACTCCATCTCTCAAAGTACAATCAGAAATGGAGTTATGGTGGGTTGGCTATGCTCAAGTTCCATCTGAGAGCCATAAAACACTTAAATGGTGATTCTCACAGACAAACATTCCAAATGTTATCCAAGGGCATCATGCAGGAGAATTGTTGAATGTCAAAGACTACGGGAACTTTCAAGTTGAGTGGCATTTGAGTGGAGACCTAAAGACACTCAAATGCATATTTGGTATAAGTGGGGGAGCAAATTCTAAGTACCCTTGCTTGTACTGCATGCAAATCCCAGGCACAAATGGATGGATTGCTAAAGCTGAGGGTGAAGAGGCTCCTTCTAGACAAAATGTTATTCTTCGTAACTACTCATCTTCTTCAATGATTTGGGATCCCATACTTCCAATAGCATTGACAAATGTACACATATGTACACTACATGCAGAGTTAAGAATCATTGACAAGTTGGTCCGTCTTCACTTGGATTATGCATATTCTATCAAGCCTACAACTATTGCCGATGAATGCATAAAAAAATGTGAATGTCTTCTTTCAGAAATGGGATTTCATGGTGGTGATGTTCATCTAAGAAAAGATCCAAAGCTTTCACAAAATACAGGTGATGTTTTACAGGATATCTCAATGGGAGGTGCAAAAGCAAGGAGATTGTTGAGCAACCATGATGGCAAACAACTTAATGCCATGTGGAATTCATGGAAAACATTTTGTGAGGTCACGAGTAATGTAAAAAGCAAACCAAAAATAGCAAAAAAGAGAATGGAGGTGTGGGTCAAACTAGATAATCTTTTAAAGATCATGAGGCAGCAGGTAACATCAAAAAGTTATGTGACAGATTTTAGAAAGGCGACCATAGAGCTTATAGAAACCATCATAGAGGCATGGGGTGCCAAAGACATAACATACTACTTGGTGAGCTCCAAAGATATTTTATTCAATTTATTTATTTTTAATTGAAATAAAGATCTAATGAGATTCTTCTGCTTTCCAACATATTCTTCTTGTGCATGGTGCATTCTTTGCAGAAAAAGAACCACTTGCCATGTGGAACACCAAAGGCATGGAAAAATCTCATTATCAAGCAAGGACAAGCTTCTTTAGGTGTACAAGGAAAGGAGGAAGAGTAACAAAGAGCAATGCCTTCAGAGAGCTTTTTGATTAGTTCTTTAGAAGACAATTACAAAGGACCTCATGCCAAATATAATCAGAAGGATATGGCTATCTCCAGACAAAATCATCATGTATCAATATCACAAACTGAAAAAGACCACATTTCAAACAGAGCTTTAATATTTGCAATGTCTTTTATTTCTTTGAGAAATAAAAGATGTCATGTATGTACATTTCATGATGTATTATGCTTTGAAAAGAAATATGTCTACTACCATCAGATGACTTTGACCAGAGAATCAATAACAATTAATATTAGGCCATGGATCAATTACACCAAAAAAATTTCCAATGTCTTATATCACATTTGGCAATTTCTATATATGTACATTTGTTGAGATATAGAATTTGAAAAAATCAAGTCATTCCTTGAGCCTTTTTAAAGAGCTTGGCTCTGGCAAATCACCTCTATATCTGAGGAACTCTTTTCTCCTGTATCCAACAATGCTTTTTAAATCTGACACCCCTGCAGTCATTGCATAGCTTGAATAACAAAGAAAGTACCCTGCCCTTGAAGCATTGAGTCGTGGGGCATATCCAAAAATTTTGAATGCAGTTGCTCTTTCAAGCAGTAAAACTCTGAAAGCATTAAAGGGTATTAGAGTAAAACCCATGTATTTTGATAGATTCCTCAAGCAGAACAATGCAAAGTCTGGCTCCTCACTATAGTGCTTGTGAATAACACAAAAAGTGTCTGGGTTCAAGTTTGGAAGATAGTGGATAATAGAATGAATATCCACCTTTTCTTTTCCTTTCTCTTCTATGGCTTTTCTTGTTCCCTTGCCCCTGCCAAGGTAATTGTCTTCATCCAATAAAGTTAACTGTGGTAAAAATGAAAAACAAGGTTAGAGAAGTGCAAGCACACTTTAGGAAACATGTGAAGTAACTTGAAACTATTATAAAGAAAAGCAAGGGACATGACTGATGCAAGCGATAAGGGTCTTCAGAGAAATTCAGACAGTCGTTATCGCTTGCATTGGTCGTCATCAATATCTATTTGCAAACTGCCTAGAAACATCTAATGTTTGATAAATGAGGGGAATTCCCACAAGCAAGATATGTATTATCATTGCTGCATGCAACTCCTAGACACGATCGATACAAGCGATAAGGCCCAACGGAAAATATCTGATGGGCCTAATCGCTTGCATCGGTCGTGATCGATTTCTGACACTTCTAATGGAGAACTTGGACAAATCTGATACAAGGAAGAGATTTTGCATTGGTCCCATCTCATATCCTTAACCTAAAGTTCTTGAGAATATAGTTAACTGTATACCTTGACGTCATCTTCCTCAAGTCCAAACACGACCGATGCAAGCAATGAGGCCCAATGGAAAATATCTGATGGGCCTTATCGCTTGCATCGGTCGTGATCGACTTCTGACACTTCTAATGGAGAACTTGGACAAACTGACACAAGATAGAGATTTTGCATCAAGCCCATCTCATCTCCTTTGCCTTTAAATCATGAGAATATATTTTACTACATACTTGACCTCATCTTCCTCTTCAAGTCCGAACACGACCGATACAAGCGATAAGGCCCAACGGAAATTATCTGATAGGCTGTATCGCTTGCATCGGTTGTGGTCATTTTCTCACTAAAAAATGGAGATCTCGGAAACGAATATATCAAACAACATACCTTGACCTCATCTTCCTCCTCAATGAGCTCTTTTGAGTCAATACAAATTGTTCCTTTGTCCTCAGTGACATCCAAGAATGAATAGCCGCGCCCAAACGAGTATATTCCAAGTTGCTTCTGATGCTCATCAAACTCTTCATCAGCAAGTTTTGGATTCTCTGAGATAGCTTTCTCAAAGCATTTTGAAAGAGCTTGTGATGAATCTTTGAATTCTTCATTAGACAAATCCAAATCAAGACGCAAAAATTCCTCTCTTCTTTCTCCTTTCTTATTGATGAATCTCCTTGCAACTTCTTCTGCCTCAGCTATAGCTGCAAGGCAGTAGTCCTCCCTTAGATTGAAAAGTTCCTGAATGTAAAATAGAGGTATGAAGTCTTTCCCAGAGATAAAGTAAAAAGGTAGATTTGGGAGAATTAGGGACTTCTCAGACACTTGAACTTCTTCAGTTGGCTCCCTTATTGCAGTCTCTACTTTAAAAGTGGCCACATCAAAATCTTTGACCTACTCTTCTTCTGCTTGGAGATTGATCTCCTCAACAATCTCCATGACACCTTTCATAGTTTTTGAGCTACCCTCAAGTGTCAGCTCTAAGCAAGGCTCGTCTTCATCATGAACATTTTCCTCCCTTTCAACTGAGATATGATCAAGCCATATCAAGAAAGCAATGTTTAAAGGGAGCAAGCAGCAGTCCTTTTCATGCTCTGGGCATAAATCAAGCTTCCCTGGCAAAGGGGATATCCTTTTGCATTTTCTTGTGATTTTAGCCCTATCTATTGGATCCTTCCCAAAGATGTGAGGATGGACATAGGTTTTCTGAGAAATAGAAAGGATCCTTCCATTGATCAACCCCAAGAAAATCTCCCACTCATCCTTAAGAAAACTTTTTGAGTTCTCTAAGAGTTTTTCAAAATCAATTTTGGGGTTGAATATCGTCATTGCATCAGGAAAATAATCTACACAAACCCTCTTGAACCATGAAATCAAGAAGTTTCTCTGATGGAGAGACACTAAGGATCTCATTCATTCCCTCCATCTTAGCTGCAGCTTCTCTTGTATGCCTATTAGGAGAACACAACCGATGCAAGCGACTAGAGCGAGTCAACCTAGGTCAAACGGCGAAAATCGCTTGTATCAGTCGTGTCGGGGACGAAAGAAAAATACGCATGTAAGTGAGACAAATTCTCTGAAGGTTGAAAGTTTGAGTTTGTGAAGGAAGTAGCTATCTATAGGCGAGGAGTGAAGAAACGGTCGAATGACGTGGATTAATCATAGAGTGCCACGTGGTAAAGTGTACGTTGCCCGATGCAACAGATAGATGACATGGACCAATCAAATCATGCCATGTGGCAAAAGACGTTGGAATTTGCAACGGCTATATGACATGGACCAATCGGGGCATGCCACGTGGCACAATGGTCAACTGAGTTCTGGGACCTATTTAAGCTTCCCTATTCATTTCCTTCATTTTTTTCTGTCAACACTTGCCAAGCATCGAGGTTCCATCGCCACCACGTTTTTAGGCTACTTCACAATTTCTATAGAGAGCGCTCTCTACGTAAGGTAATGTGGACACGACCAATGCAAGCGATTAGGGACATCCGAGATTTTTGGATAACCCTAATCGCTTGGATCGGTCACGTTTTTTTAATAGCATCGAGTCCTTGATCATAGCTTGCAAATTTTGGTTTCCTTTGTGATGCTTAAGTCTAACGCATTGTTACCTTTATTTTAACTTCTATTTATTGAATTATGATGATGAATTCAGGGACGACCGATGCAAGCGATGAGGGACGTCCGGGCATTTACGGATGACTCTTATCGCTTGGATTGGTCGTGTCTCTTACAGTGGAACGAGTCATTGATTATAGTTTTCCAATTATCTTTTTCTTAGTGATAATTGAGTATTTTGCATTATAAGATATATTTTATTGATATTTGATGATAAATTTAAAGACAACCGATGCAAGCGATCAGGGACATCCGGGCATTTTTGGATGACTGCTATCGCTTGCATCGGTCGTGTTTTTGATAGTGGAAAGAGTCATTGATTATAGTTTTCCAATTATCTTTTTCTTGTTGATAATTGAGTATTTTGCATTGTAAGATATATTTTATTGATATTTGATGATAAATTTAAAGACGACCGATGCAAGCGATCAGGGACATCCGGGCATTTCTGGGTGACTGCTATCGCTTGCATCGGTCGTGCCTCTGATAGTGGAAAGAGTCATTGATCATAGCTTTTTGAGAGTAAGTTTTGATAGTGGAAAGAGTCATTGATCATAGCTTTTTGAGAGTAAGTTTCCACTTTTCCTAATTCCTTGCCTAAAGACTCTGATTTTGTGCAGAGTATGGCTAGAACCAAAAAGACAGCAAGGAAGTTGTACCTTGAGGGTCAGGACCAAAATGCCCAGGGGGAAAATGTCCAGGAGCAAAATTCCCAGAAGGTTCAAGCCAATGTGCCAGACAAGCCTTCAAAAAAAAGGGTCAAGTACCATGTAAAGTCCTTGAGGGAAATTAGAAGAGCTCAAAAGTTTGTGGGATTGTTGATCCCAAGACGTCCATTTATGAGAGTTGTCAAGCAGATCTCAGCCAACCTCTGTTCTTTGATGAAGACCTCATCCTTTGTCAATGTGATGTGGCAAACTCAAGCACTGCTATGCCTGCAAGAAGCTCCAGAGGACTTTGCTATTGATTTTATGAATGATGCCTACTTATGTGCTGCTCATTCTCATAGGGTAACACTAATGGCGAAGGATTATGTTATTGTTTCAAGAATAAGATATAAATTTGATAAAGCTCTGGTTCCTATTGATCACCATGATAAAACATTCTTCGATATTTTAAATATACCTCCAGCTCAAGCACCCAAAACAACAGTTGTCATTGAAGAGATCAATGCTCAAGTCACTCATGATCATGAAACTAGAACTCCAGCAAATAGTGAGGAGGAGAGGAAAAAGCACGGATTATTTAGAGAGGAAAGTGTCATCTTAACCCAAATTCAAAAGTTACAGAAAGCAAATAAAGAGCTCCTCAAGAAAGGAGATGGGCAGGTAATAGTTAATGTTGCAATGCCATGGCAAAATGAATTGTTTCTTGACATTAGACCTGAAGACAACAAAATGTTGAGGGAGCTTCATGTTGAAATATCAGATAGTGTGGTCAACATTTCACTCAGGTATATCTAGAGGCCTTAAAATGTTTTTGTTTTGCATAATTTCCTAGTTCTTTAACTGCATTTTTATTTCTTGATTTGTAGGGTTCTTCTTCAACAATGTGAAGAAGCGGTTCAAAGAAAAGTATTTATTTTAGATCCTCTGGTGACGCACTGTTTTTTGCATAAACATGGAGATGCCAAGTCCTTTCTACAGGATTTTACAGAAGACGTAGAATGTGTTATTTACCCATATATTGAAAAGTAAGTATTCATCTTCATTTTGGAAACATATTTGTTCCATTTAAGAAAGTATATTTACATGCAACTCATTGACAAGGGCCATTGGAGTTTGATTATTGTGGAATTCAATGCATATCAAGCTCTTTTCCTCAATTCTCTTCCATCACAGCATGGGAATTGCAAAGTGTAAGTTACTATACATTTTGTTGTTCTCTATTTTAAAGCCATGCCATCGATTCTGATTTTCACTTTACAATGCAGTGCTACAAAGCTTCTCAAGATGCATATTGATCAGAATTTTCCTGGAATTGCTAAAATGAATGAACAAAAGCAATTTGGATACAGCCAAATTCATGTGCCATTGCAGAGAGACTCAACATCATGTGGCTGGAGAGTGATTGCAAATGCTGTAAGATTCTTGGAAAGAAGGTTCTACAGTCCTGAATTGAATTTATTAGACTACCCAGATGCATGGATCATCTTGATCAGAGAGAGAGCAATAAATAGTATCATAAAACATGCAATCTGACCATATGATCTAGACTCACCTCCACCCCCTCCACCTGATAAAAAACTGTCTGAAGATAAAAAGAAAGGGCCTCCTCTTCACTCACCACTAAAGCATGGGAACAACAAAAAGAGTCAAGCTGAAAGCTCCAAAAAGGGACAAAAGCAACAGAGAAAGCAGGGCTCCAAAAAGGATAAAAAAGGTTAAATCATTTTTGAGTCTTAGATTGAAATCAATTGTAAAACCAACCAAGGCTGGAAGATTTATTTATGTACAAATTGTATGTACTTATTCCAATCTTCATATGGAAGATGGTCACTGTAACCATATTTATTTGCCTTTACAATATTTATATGTTTGAGAAATATACAGTTGTATTGAACCTCTTGAGAGTTAAACAAAAGTTCATTGCATGGTCCAATTAAGTTTATTAATGTCACAATTATGAATGCATTGTGGATTTCTTACTTCATTCCTGTTGGAAAGTTTAAATTGGAGAAGATATAGAAGGACATAAAGAATTAAGAGGACACGACCGATACAAGCGATACGGGGAATGGGAGAATCTTGGATTGCCCCTATCGCTTGCATCGGTCGTATTATCAATTTCATCGCTGTTGCTAGTTGTTTTTATACTCGTGAGTCAAATCTTTACGCAAGGTCACTTCTTGAAGTCTCTCGTGGTAGTTTGCTGACACGACCGATCTAAGCGATAAGGGCCATTCGAAAATTTCAGATTGCACTAGTCGCTTGCATCGGTCGTCTTCACTTATCTCGTCTCCTCTGTTTTATGCCTTAAGACATGCTCTTCTAATATTAAAATACCAAACCTTGGATTGGAATTTGCACCAGGTTCTCCACACTCTCTTATATTACTTGTTATGTGTACCATGATAATTTCTCTTGCATTACTTGAGGACAGAAAAGTTGGATAGAATCAAATTATTTAATTGAGACTAATGTGCACCTTTGATAGACTATAATTATTAAATTGAAATTAGATATTGAATTCTAGATCTCTTCTTCATCTAGAATTAACTTATGCAAGTTCCTGTATAATTATTTCTTAGTTGGAACCTCATCAGAATGTTAAGATTAAACAAATAAATGCCAATATGAGTTTAGATGAAGGGGGATAATTGAAGTCATCAATTCACTCTTGCAAAAAAAAATCAATGGAAATATGAAATTAAGGACCTAAAAAATATCTAAGACATTTAAAATTAATAATTTAACACACATTGTTTGTAACCATCCTGCAAAGAAAATTCAATGGAAGTATCAATAGAAGCTTCTATTAGATGAAGATACATTATGTAAGAATGTCAGGGTTAACTTGTTACAATCTTAAAGGTTGGAACTTAATCACCCTTGGTGGCAGGCAACTTATGCAAGATAATGATTTCTCTGATCTAATGTTAGCTATTGCATCATCAATTGAGAATCTACACTGAGATGATACCTCATCAAGGTATTCTAGAAGCTCCCTTACATTTCTGAGATTCCAATTTGAAGTGAAAATTATTTTCCTTGATTGAAAATCTGGATGAATCAATACTTCTAACTGAAATTCTGGACAACTCTCCTCTGAGTCCAAGGCTATCCAAAGTCCAAGCTTTTTTTTCCACCTTCTATAGTCATATCCTAGAACTAGAGATTGTCGACATATCTGATATGAGATTGAAAGAGAATTGGGACTAACTTTACATAAAATAATGTCACCTAGCTTTTGAACTTCTTTGCTATCCCATTCCCTACCTAAAACATCATCAATCTCTGAAATAGAGACTCTCCTATTCAACCACACTATTTTTGTTTTCTGTAATAGCATGTTTTTAAAGCATGCTACAAAGACATGAATAGGCAAAAACCATTGAATCTTTATCCTTCTCGAAATTCCGCCTACTGACATTGCCTTTTGGATGTCAAATTTAATTTTGCAGAGAAAACTTGAAACTGTTGAATGATCAGGAGCATCCCAATCTAATGAAGAGATGCAAGGACCAGGTACATGTACAAGAATTCCATAAGAACTCCTCCCTGACGGCACTTGATAATCTGCATAATGCACAAATAACTCTATGCTATTGAAAAATTGAACAGATTTCTCTGCATACATGAGTTCTGCATATTCCTTATGAAGAACTCTGAATGTTTCTGTTAAACATTCAACATGTTGCCATTCCACAATATTGGAAGGAAAGATATCTGCAGTACAAAAACATATGTTTTATTATACAAAATCAACTAGAATGATAGAAGAGCATTGTCAAACTTCACTTACAGTACAAAGGGAATTGCAAATGATTTTCTAGAACAAGATCCTTAGCGGTGTACACATGTTGTACTCGTGCAAACCAACCGCATCTCTTCAATTTGAAACTGAGAATACGTCCCTTCCAATGGTTTCTTGTGTTGTCTCTTTTGGCACGCTTGACTTTATGGGCACCTCTACAACTAGGAAGCATAGTTACCCAGTCATTTACTTTCACGGAAAGAGGTTTCCACAAAGAATCCTCTCTTCTATTGTAAACCTCACATGAAGTTACGCGATTGGAAGGACGACGAGAAGAAGAAGCCATTTGAACTTAGGAGAAGAAGAATGTTCAAAGCGAGAAACCGACGTTCACAAATTTTGGCAGTATTTATAGAGAAAAAGGCTTTGTACACGTGGAAACTTTTGATTTGATGTAAACCCTGTCGTTGAATGATCATGACATTTTGCGAACCCAAAAATATTTTGTATCTTCAAAAAACAATTCCTTCTTGGAAATTTGAGAATATGCTTTGTGTAGTGTGCAAAAGTATCTTTTTTTGCATCAAACCGAAAAATTGTACACTAAATACGAGACTCTTCATCACTTTAGCAGCACTTTGAGAGAAAATTGTATTAAAAAAAGAAATTCTCCATACGGTTAAAAGAGACAACAATGTTATATTCTTGTACACGTGGAAAGATGCTATTTGTCAATTTCCTTAATCTCTCATTAGCAAACATCCCCTTTTCGGCCGTTTTTCACCCTAATGTAAGTCTACTCTTGAGATCTTTGGTTATACACATAGGTGACCAAACGGTTTCTGATTTCAGATCCATCTCAACCGGTCGGACCCTTAGATCATAGATTTACTTTATTACATTAGCCAAGGATCTAGATTTAGAGTTAAATCTAGAGGAGCATGGGTACTTACATGACCTATAGGAAAGAAGAAGAAGGTGATTAGAAAGTGGAAATTACTTGTTGTAGTATGAAAATTGGACCTAGATAGAGATACCAAAACCCATACCATCTTATGAACAAAGAAATCTTAGGATCACTTCAATGACATCAATTCATGTTCTAAGATAGGAGGTTATTGTGGGGGAAAGGAAGGAACCACAACTATCTCTAAAATAAGAAGGGTAGAAGGTGCAAGTTATCTTATGTAGTGAAGTTAGTATTGCCATAGTAACAAAGAAAACTTATGAGAAGTGGGATAAACATGAATCTAGAGCCAAAAAATGGAATTTCAATCAAATGATGGACACATAAAGAAGCCTTTTCCATTATTAGAAAAAGTTATTCTAAAGATCTATCATATTTATTTTGAGCATAATTTAATAGTGGTAGAGCTTCCACACTTTGATACACATAATATCCTCTTAGGATCCCTACTCATGAAACAATAAATTATTATCCAAGGCTTTTAATGATGAGAAATTTAAACAATTTTTTATGGTTTAAACCTTAGAGATGGAAAACAATTATGCCATATTTCATGATGCATGTAATAATAATCTAATAGAGTGATGTTGTTAAGCAATCGTCTAAAATTAAAAAAACCATTCTACAATATGTAATGGTAGGAGATGCTATTAGAGTTGGAGCTATGAGAATATACAGTCACATGACTTTGAAGAATGAACAAAAAAGAATAAAAAAGATGGAAATGAAATGTGGATCTAAGGAGGAGACAAACGTGTTCTATGCCTACTAGCTCCACAAGAAATAAAAACAATAATTGCAAAGAAAGTGACAATGAACATAAGTTGCTTCTACACCATGACATGATCGAGAACATTCTTACATATAGAAAGCATCAAGTTTATCAGAATGATACAATCCATGGACTAGGAAGAGCTAGAGAGATCAGTCTGAGATGAGTTTGCATAAAATGCCAAAATGGTTTCCCCATATATTAAATTTCCATGAGCTCCTGTGATGTTTTTCTATGGTTGAAAATAAGTAGCTTTTAAAGTCTAGGAATTCTAGAAGGAAACATTCAAGAGAACATATGGAAGGTTTATATCGCACCCACAATTGAGATGACACATAATATAGAATGAAGGTCTTAATAGAGAACACTATTCATCAGTGATAATCACTAAAGAATTGCGGATCCTGCATCAAATGCTTCAGTGTGTTGTTCACGACATCGTTGAATTGTCATGCCGTTCTCGACAGCAAAGGGATCCTTGTTGAAGTACTCGAGATCCACCCACATGGCCAATATACACTATACACTTTACATGAGAAGATGGGTCATAACTGTAAACAATAGTAGAAGCCAGTTTCTTCTCTTTTCTTCTCATATTTCTCTTCCATTTTTGATTGTGCATAATTAGTAGATTTTTGTTTGCTAGTAGATGAGCTCCATTTACCCTTGCCCTTTTCACTAGCTAAGAAAGCTTGATCTGCTACATGCATAATGGACCTGTTCTACCTAGAATAATCTTCCTACAACAAAATAGAGACTAACTTCTCAGATGTTAAGGCATTTGGATTGCCCTTCATCATCAACCAAAGAGTAGAAGCAAAACTATGATATAAATTAGGAAGACCATTCAGAACAATCTACACAAGTGAATTATTTGGCAAGACTTCATTAACAGAAATCAATTGTTCCTTCAAATATTGGATCATTGTCAGAAAAGTATCCATAGAATCTCCTTCATTCATATGCTCACACTCCAACTATTTTCAGAGGTCAGCAATATGAGCCTCATTTCATGCCTACTATATTATGTTAAGTGTATCAAAAGCATCCTTCATTGTTTTAGAAGAGCGAATATGAGGGATAATGGCATGTTTGATAGACAAAGCTACAAATGCATGTGCCTGAGCATCTTTGACATTCCATCGAATCTGTTATATAGTAGGTGCAATAAGAGCCTCCACATAAATAAGAATTTGAGGATCGTTACCTTTAACATCATTTACATCACCTTGAATAACTGTATTTGGAGGTATAGTAGGTCATTTTTCAATACCCTGCACAATATTCCACATTCCTTTTGCTACCAATACATCATATATGCCCATAATGGGCAATTGGTACGATCCAATTTATCCTCAATAGGAAACATATGGAATACATGATTGCTTTTAGCCATGGCCACTAACTAAAATAGCCTGATGCAAAAAAATGCTTTTATGTCAAAAATTTCAATAGAACTACCTAGTGGAGCTCTGCTAAACTTGTGGAAGACTTTGAGATTGGAATCACACATACATTTTCCAATCTTTTGTGGAATGGAACTTTGTGAGGAGATTTATGCAAGCTCTAAATGCATGAATGGAACTTCATGAGGAGATTTGAGATAGATCTCTAAACAGAGAATAAATTTGCATTATTAGAGAACCTTTGGATTTGTTAACTTTCTTGTTGATCAAGAATGTTTTCCCCTTTCTTTTATGCAAGATAATATCTTCTCAACAAGGCATTGTTAAGAATCCGTGTGGTGATTCTTGATTTGATGGTGTGAAAGGATTTCTCACTTCTTGTTCCATGACAACTTTGCATTTCCTTAATCTTGGTAAATGGTGCAAGTATCTTGGAGTAATCCTTGGCTTTCGTGGAACATCATTTGGCTTTCGTGGCAACAATAATGATCTTATCCATTGTAGTAATTTGGATCCATTTGGCTATAGAGTTATAAAGTATGATTTATCATGCATGTATGATCTGATCTTGACGGTAGGAAACAAAAGTGAGCTTGCCTCGTCATATTATTGTCTTGGCTATCAATGAAGCAAGTGCAAAACTTACAGCTATTCTTGATGTTTTAGATGGCCTTTAGTGATCTCTCAACTCAACGGACATACTCGTATATACATCTTTTCAAGCTTGCTATAGCTATGACTTGTTTTGCAATGGCTTGTCTTTGGTTGCGATGTCTTACATATTATCCTTCTGTACTTTAATTTTATGTTTATATCATGCTTATTCGCCAACAGCCCTGATGCATCCATAGTAGTGTCCGATTCGATTGCAACAACCACAATTTGAGCGACCCTGATGGATCACATGTATCCCCAAAAGCATCAAGCTCATCCAAATCATCGAGCTAATGAATTCCCTCGTGAGCTTCACTTCCAAAGTAGTAGGACACATCTTCCAAACTCTTAGGTATGGAATTATCCAGGTTCATCTCTGACATTTGATTCGAGTTTCAATATAGATACCCATTCACAGAGTGATTGAATTCATAACATGCAATAATGATTTTTGTAGGAGTGACGAAAGAGATGGAGACTTATTACATGCACACTCTTGATGATAGGTAGCTTGATCATTAAGCTCATGCTTATAGTTGAGAATTGAGAGTTAGAAGAGGAGGAGATAAGTAATGTCTTTGCAAACCATGGGTGTGCAAAACGATAAAGAATATCCGACCTGTGAGTATCTAAAGAAAATATCAAACCTAGGGGACAAAAACCAAACCCAGTGTCTTCTGTGCAACAAATCCAATGGATTGATCATCTTGCCCATAGGAACCCCTACCTCCTTAAAATGATTTGCATATCTTTGATTTTTTTTTATTAAACCTTCAGTTCCTTCAACGACACAAAAAAGAAAAAGAGCCTCGGAACAGAGCATGTGGCATCAATCCATGTGGCCACGAGCATCTATAGGGACGAGCGTTGAAGAACACGTTGCATCTTCTTTCATCTGTGGATGTGGCGGCGCATTCCCATTGAGTGATGATCTTGTGGGCTTTTTGCCGCTTCAGCGTATTCAGGACGACAGGGCGTAAAGTCGTCATCGTCTGTTTCTCAAGGCAATCTGATCATGCATCACATTGGCACAGTGCCAAATATATAATTGAAGGCATGGTGCCCTCTTGGGCTTCAGTAGGGAACTACTCCAACAGTAGTACGTTTGTGCGTGGATGCATGACATGAATGCAAAGTAAGCTCAAGAGCTGCTTGAATTAAGTTTCATGGATGAAAGAAGAACATGCTAACACATTCATGTACTCAGATGCATTTGCATGCAAGCACATGTATTTGCATATGACAATGCACGATTCTTTGTTACATAGAGGGATGAGTAATTTCCTAATAGTAGGATATTTTTTAATGCCCAAAATAGATATTAGAAAAGAAAAAAAACTAGTTATTTGCAATGGTATGCTAGTTATCTTGTAACTCAAGTAACTAGTCCATTCTTTTCCTAGGCAATACCTGAGTTATATTAAGTATACTCAATTTCTTAATTAGTAAAAGTAGACTCGCCCAAAGTCAAGCATGCGATTTCCTTGTCATCTAAATGAGCAAGAAAAAATAACTACTTGCAAACTGCTATGATGACGCTTAGTCTAAGAGATACTTAGGGAATCTTAAAAGACAAGCTTCCAAATAAATTTTACACTTTCTTATGTAAAGATCATGCATCCAAGTAGCATGATAACTTAAGAGAAACTTTTTTAATATGCTTGAGAACTTGCTAATGAACACTCTTACTTGATTATATCCCAAGATGTGATAAAAATCGAATAAAGCTAAATTTAACTTACACTATATGGACTTTTAAAGTTCAAAAGGTACATGTTATGCTCCATACGTTGCATATCTAGTAAGGATGCAAATTCTTAAGAAAACATGGAAACTTTGAAAGAAATCTTTCTGTTAGAAGGATTAAGGAGTTTTTTTTTGTTTTCATTTAAGCTAATGATGGATTAAGAGGAAACCCTACTTAAGTGAACTTTAGAAATTCAGATATTTCCTAAAGATAAGCCATGTATTGAAATAGTGTAGTTTTCTTTTTCATTATGCACATGTTTTTCCTATTATCTTCAAGATTAATTCTTTTGGGAATATAAAAGTAAACATCTTCAAGATATAGATGTTTATTCAAGAACATTATCTAGAAAATAGCTTTTGACATGCTAAAGAGGTGATTACACCAACCACTAGTGGGCTCTAGTGGAAGGTGCTAAAGCAGTGGTCAAGAACACTCCAGCCACTAGTAGACTCTAGTGGAAGTTATGAAAGGAGTGGAGGAGATCGCACATGCACTTGTGGACTCTAGTTACATTTGTGGTCCTCGTTGATTTGAGCAGCTATATATACATGCATAAGGTTGGGAAAAGAGTCATCTCTCTAGCACGTGGTGGTCGTAATTGTTAGTTTCTTACATTGGTATCAGAGCTCTAGGCAATTTCCCATGGAGACCTTTGATAGCTCATCATCTTTCTCATTGGCTCTCATGAGGATCTTCAAAGTGTTGGCCGTTTGGCTACACGGGTTACACATCGGCTATGGAAAGGGATTACGGTCTCACTTTCATGGGATCATGATTAATTTCCATACTAATGCGCTAATCTTATGTAGCAGATCTACTACGCAATCCCAACATTCATCATGCAGGCAGAAGGACCATCGGAAGCTGGCCCCAGTACACCAATGGCCAATATTGGAGAACTACTAGCGGAACCCCATCCTACGGCTCAACCACCATAGTTTCAAGGGTTTCCAGGACCCATGCCTATTGATGATCCTCCTAGAGGGTATACTGAGAAGATTCAGCGCAATTCTCACTGGTTTCAAGGGCTAACAGGACCATTAGCGGATGCTGATTTTATATTTGAGGCTAATCTGACTTTTGATGACCGTACCTGGGGCAAATATCAGTTTTTCTCAAGAGAGTTCGAAGGACTACAGAACACACAAGACTTAACGCATGTTTCGGCAAGAGCCGGCTTCACAGAGTATTTCAGTGACCCTTTGCCTAAACCAGACTTCTATAGATGCTATTACTTAGTCACCACTTTGACAGCTTCTGAGAACAAGGATCTACCCGACACTTTTATTTTGCCATCCTTAGTGAACGATCCACCATATAAAAGATTTTATCTTTCTAAAGATTTGATTCGCGTTGCAATCAAGATCCATGGTACACACACTCCAACAGAACGAGAAAGGCTGGTTCCAAAGCCAATGAAACGTGGAGACATTACTAAGTGGGAAGAGATTTCGGCGATCACACCTGAGCTTTCAAAACCACTGCGGATATGCATGCAGCATTTTGTTTTCCCCGCTCAGGACAGATTCACAATGCCTCACAAGCACATATGGTTTGGTTTATATTTAGCATGTACTGGACCCCAAACAGTTGATCTAGCAAGCTGGATCATTGATCAGCTCTACTTAGCACAACACAGTTGGGAACGAAAGAAGGTGGTCAATGGATATCGCTCTCACGCGCATTGTATACATGTGTTTGGCCTATGATTTACCTATCGAGCGTGCAATGACAAGCGAGGAGCTAAAAGCATTCAAGGGAACAACATAGAAAGCTAGGAAGGCCAGCAAAGGAAGAGCATGAAAGCGAATGAGAGGAACTATCCCTTGCCTTCAAGTGCCAGAATCACCCTCACCACAACCCTCTCTAGAGGAGTCTCCGACAGAAGCCACTCCAACGGTACAACCTATTCGCATACAATTATCAAGACTAGTTGTAACGGGTCACTGCCAGTGCAGTCACCTCACTGGCAACATCAGTTCAGGAACCGACCACCACTACAACAGAAGTTCCCACCACTATTGGTGCGGAAGCTTTTTCTTTTCCGATACCTAACTTGGAAGCGGAACCCATAGATACAACGTTTGATTTCGAAATGCAAGATGCTTTCTCCAATGAATTTCAGTTTTCAGAAGGTCAGATATTTTCTCAACAATATGAGCGGCCAAGCTACCTGACCATGCCCCGAGACCAATCACAAGGACAAGTAGTATCTAGTTCCGAGGACGAAAGAACAGAAACCAATGAGGATGAAGGCGATGAAGAAGCCAGCCAGGGCACTCACGAATCCCAAGAACATGTGCAGACAGATGAACAAGGAAAGCACACGGTCACCCAGGGAGATACCAGTACGCATGAAGATGAAACCTTTGAAGCAGCAGCTTATACTCTAGCCATAATAAAATTGTATCGCACCATGGAAAAAGTTTGGGCATGTAAGAAATTCACTAAGGAGGAGAGTCAAGTAATTATAGAACAGGAACTTGTCTCAGGTGGATTCGAAGAAGTATACATCAGAGGCTTCCGAGAACTTGTCAAATCAGTGGGATCCACAGAAGCCTTATGATATTTGCAGAGGAAACCGTTACTGCAGTATGACCCTCGTAGAATCCGTCTACTAACCAAACCTGGTGAATACATTCGGGTACCCACCAGTGGTCAATCTTCAGAACAGGCATGAGAAGCGCGCCTCATCCCTGAAGGCTCATTGGCAGAAGACACCATTATCATCGACTCCCCACCCCATACTACTGCTGTACATACCACCACAGTTGTTGAAGTACCTACCACCCCGACCGCTCCTCCTTCACCTCCCATCCATCCTGTCTCCCCCATACACCCTCCTTCTCCCAGAACAACATCCTCCTTCTCCAACTGAGTAGCAGAAGTCGTCCTTACTCCCATTCATCCCACAATTCCCGCACCCACTCAACCTAGTCTACCCCCTAGAACACCCACCTTTCTATCCAATCCAATTTTCCCTCCATCCTTTCCGTCCTTCCCCACACCTCCAAGACCCCTTTTCCCATTCCCACCTCCATTAACCTTCTCCCCAGTCTCACCTCCCCGACCCACCGTAACACCTCTTTCCCCTTTCCACCAAGCTGTCCAAGACAACCCCTCTGTAAATTACTCTTCAACCTTTGTAAATCCTGTATTTACACCTACACACTTACCCACCATCACACCAATATTCACAATCACCGCACTCGACACCACATCCAGCGATACGGATATATCACCACCCACTGCACCTCCACTCACTTCATTTGTGGCACCACAATATTTAAGCACACCACAATTTTCCACAATCACCATAGCATCCACTTTCCCACCCCCATTCCCCATTCCCTTTGCATCTACTTAATATTATCACCCACTATAGATACTGCATTCCGACAGATGTTCACATGCATGACTCAAGTAAGAAATGAGTTCACATCCCTTGGAAATAATTATCAGACGCTACAGAGGACAACCAACAACTTACAGTCGCAGCTTAATTCATTGTCGATCAAGAATGCCTCATTGAATACTCGCTATCAAGAACTACGAGAGGCATATCATAAACTAGAACTAGAAAGTGAAGAGAAAACCAAAGAAGCCACTACTGATCTTGATAATTTGTTAAGGGCCCAGACAATTCACAATGCGACGCTTACACGGAACATGGGCTTACTCAGACGACACTTGGCAGCAGCAAAAGAAGAAAACCAGCACTTACAAGAGTAGAACAGAGAAAATTTAGAAGCTGCCCTTGATCAACCTGACCAACCATTAAGCCCTAGTCGCTTTAAGGCTGTGCCCTCAGAATCGATGAAAATGTTGTTAGATGATCATGTCAGATTGTTAGATGAGTAAGACAGCATGAATGAAGAATATCAGAAGCTGAAAGAAGATCATAAATTACTCCAACTTAGAGCACCAATACAACAAGGACTACCAGCTCCTGCGGACCCATCTCCTCACATCCTAGAGGAACTCGACGCATTACGGGCCCAGGTATCTACTCTTCAATCACAGATAGAAGTATATGAAGCACCACCCAGACCAGACTCCCCACCGGACCTACCAGCAGAGGAAGAAACAGTCACTATTCCGGTGGAGGAAAATTTTGAAGAAGCCTATGAGCCCCAACCCATCCCAGGCGGACGAGTCATGGCCGACGGCCAGACGACTTTCGAACTTCCAACTCCCACATGGATGAAGACGATAGAAGAACTTGGAACAACCCACTCCGCATGCGTAGAGGCGCAGTTACACGCCATGGCAATGATTGAAGAACGCACTTTACAGTCCCCCTACTTTGCTCACTTGGCCCCACGCAGATACATATCAGGGCACGAGCTACAGTATAAACCTTATTTCATGTTAATGGCAGAATATCAGTTAGCCATAGAGAAAGAAACAGGCAAAAATCCCTCTCACGCTACTCAGTTTGAGCCTGACGATTTGCCAACACATGCGCAATGTGGAGAAATCTTTCAACCAGAATGGCGCAAGGATTTATTACAAGCATATCTTGAAATGATGAGTACATGGGTTAAGGCAACACTACACTTAAAATACAACCCATGCTGGGGACCAGTGCCACGTCGCCGCTCCTGGAAGGCATTCGCTATTAAAGTACAGAACAACAGGCAATGCCTGGACTGGTTAAACTACCCATACTTCACGCCACCCACAGGACCACCAACAGTTGGATACATGATGGCCACGATTTGTCACTGGCTCCCTCGCTTGAAACATATGGATGATATAGCAAGGCACATGATTGTCAAGATCTTTGACATGATGCAAATGGTTTTCAAAGTCTTCTGACGCGTCAAGGCACCACATGTAAACACCCCGGGATTTGAGCATGGTAATCTAGACCTTGCCTATGATATGAGTACAACGCCGTCGCTACGGCTGTGTTACGCCTGGCATTGCAGAATCAAATACTTACCGGCGTGCTACAAGCAAACCTTCAAAGAAATGTTCACAACTGGATTCTGGGAATACCATTCAGAAATGTTCATCAGCAGGCCTACACACCTCTTGCAACTATTTTCCTGTGAACAGCTGGTCTATTCCACGCATTATCGACTACGGCCATCAGATGAACCACAACCCATTGATTGGGAGAAACTCGAGGCAGATCTGGCCCGGGGCATTCGCATATCAGAGCACACCCTCACTCAAGACCTCCTACAGAACTACATCCGACAGACCGCACAACAAGGTTCTATCGAGGACGACAAAAGCGAGAGGGAGGGGGGTGTTGGCAACAGCCAGAGGCATAGAAGATGCGGAAGCATGTAAAGACAGAGCAGGGAGTCAGTCGAATCAATTTTTCAAAGATTTATGTTTTATAAATATTCTTCAGAACCTCCAACAGTGATTTTCATCACTATTGTAACATATGTAACATAGAAAAACCCTTTTTGTAATTTATAGCTCCATTTTGTGCAAACCGAGGAGTCCTCGAGCTTGAGGAGCTTAGGTAGAATGAGCGTACCAATTTTGGTTATTTTTAGACACCGTTTACCCTCTCAAATAGCGCATAGGACCTATTTTTTAACTATGCCGATCACTAGATGTGAAACCAGTCAAAACTAGTCTAGAATCTATAAAAAGAGCTAGAGAGCTCATTTTTGAGGTTAGCTTGTTTGAGTAGAGAAGAGCTTAGATCTATTTTGAGTTTGTAAGAGTGTTCTTGAGTAATAGAGTTTATTTCTCACCTTCCATTGTGTCTTGCTTGTCTCTTTGTTGTGTGTGTGTGTATGTGTGTGTGCATCTTTATGCTTCTCACCATCACTCTCACTTCATCTCACGTTCACGATCTTCATATCACTCCTATCTCTTCTGTGGATTGACATTAAGGAGGTGGAGCTTCTTAACGTGGTACTTTCCATTGTGCTAGAGCAACAATGGCACTATAGAGACTTGAAAGGGGTAGATCCAAGAACTCATACTATCCCCATGACTGCTGATGCCAAGCCCATCAAACAGAAGCCCTACACATATAATGATACATATGCAGCCAGAATAAAAGAAGAAATTGATAGGCTGATTGAAGCTGGATTCATCTATGAGATTGAGCATATCTTCTTCCCTCATCCTTAACTCCTCTTCTTTTCGCTTCTTAGCAGTGTTGAGTCTCGTAAGCATATCCTCTATAAGAGGTTCTTGGTATAACTTGACTCTACATCCACTAATATAGTTTGGCAACATATCTCCTTCTAGAGTGGCCAACTGAACTGCACCACTAGTGGAAATTCTATTAATGATCATGGGTCCGTATCCTCTTTTTTCCAACTTACGGGCATGTTGCTTTAGTTTCTAAACCAACACTAGATCTCCCTCTTTCAGTCCCTTATCCTTGATGTGTGCATCAAAGTATGCCTTTTGCCTTTTCTTTGCAGCATAGATACCTGCTTCCGCTCATAGCCTCATCTCACCTCAGCGTTCTAGGTCAAAGATCCTAGAGGACTATTCATGTCCATTCCACTCATGCTCTTGTGCTACTTTTAAAGCTAGGATTTAGAAATCTAATGGTAGCACAGCATTCTGTCCAAAGACCATCTGAAATGGGGTGGCATTGAGTACCATTTTGTAGGCAACTCGGTAAGCCCAAACAGCATGATGAAGCTGTTTATCCCAATTAGAGTGTTTATTGTTTACCAGTTTAGTCAAGACATTACAAAGGACCTTATTTGTGCTTTCCGCTTGTCCGTTGGCTTGTGGATGATAGGGGCAGACTTCTTATGTATCACCAAGAACTCTTGGAGAAGATTTTCGATGACTTCATTCAAGAAGTGTGTGCCTCTATCGCTCACTAACTCTATTGGTAGTCCATATCTGGTGAGCACATTCTCGAATAAGAACTTAGCCATAGTCTGAGCATCATTCTTTGTTGTGGCTTTCACTTCTACCCACTTTGTAAGGTAATCTGTGGCTACAATAATATACTCTACATGGGAGTTTCTAGTTGGGGGTTTAATAGGACCTATGAATTCTATGCCCCACTTCGAGAATGCACGTCCTCCCATCATTGGCCTCAAAGGCATCTCATCTTTTCTAACTGGATATTGTGCACGTTGGCATGTGTCACATTTCTTCACATAAGTATGTGCATCCATATGGAGAGTGGCCCACCAAAGTCCTGAGAATAGAGTGGTCTTGATCACTCAGTGAGGACCAAAATGTCCACCTGCAACACCACTATGTGCAGTCTCTAAGACCTTTAAATAGTCTAATTCATGAACGCACAGTCTTAAGTAACCATCTTTGCCTCTTCGGTATAGGTTGTCTCCTACTAAGGCATTGCCTTGAGCCTCTTGCTCCATGCTTCCTCTTCTTGCTAGACTAGCCTCTTTGGGTAATCTTCTCGACCTCATAAACTCTACCAATGGAGTACTCCAATCTGGAATTAATGACACTTGATAAAGGGTTGCATGCTCCACTGGGGGTTTTTCCTAGCACACAGGACAATTCTTAATTCACTCATGAATTTCTTTGTCCATGCTAGGCCAATACACTCCTAAACATTTCAGATTATGCAATGTTCGTTGTTTAGAATAGTGATTTCCTAGCAATCCTTCATGGGCTTGTTGCAACCAGCTAGTATGTTCATCATCCTCGACACAACAAGCGAGTACACCCTCCGTATCTTGTTTGTACATGCTTCCTGCCAATATGTGATATTTTTGTGATTTTACAATTTCTTCTTGCGAGGTTTTCACATTCTTATTTGGGGGTCCGAAGGTGAGGACTGGTAACAACTTATTTGCCCATTTAGGAACAACTTCCAAATTGAACAGATAAGCATCAAGTAGTTCATCAAACACTCCTTGAGGTGACTCTCTTGAAGTAATGCAAGAAAGGTGATCTTCCTGGAGGTGGGTTCTACCTTTCCTAACAACGACTTCAAAGTCATATTCCATTAGTAAGAGGAACCATCTTACTAAGTGTCCTGTATTGCAAGGTTTATTGACCAAATACAAAGCTTGATGATGAGTGAAAAACTTGAACTTGTTGGCCAATAAATAGTGTCTAAACTTCTTCACAGCATAAACCATGCCTAAGCCCTCTCGCTCAGTTGTGGTATAGATTCGTTCAGCTCCAGTGAGCTATCTACTAGCATATGCTATGGGCAAATCTAGATTTCCTTCACCTGTGGGTTGTGCTAGCACACATCCTATGGCGTGATTGGATGCATCCACATGGACATGGAATGGTTTATTCCAATCAAGAGTGGTCAGTAATGGTGCTGTGCACAAACGTTTCTTCAGTTCATTGAAAGAATTCTCGCATTTGTCGTTCCACTCAAAATTAGTCAACAAGGCATAAAGGGGTCTAGCTATGATCATGTACATGTGGATAAACCTACGGTAGTATCCACAATGGCCCATAAAGGCTTGTACCTCTTTAACATTCCTTGGCCTTGGCAGCTCCACTATGGCTCGTACCTTATCTTCATCTGTTGAGATTCCATTTTTAGAAACAATATGACCTAAGATTTTGCCTTGACGCACCATGACCACACACTTTTCTGGGTTCAGACACACTCGATATTCTCTACACTTATTGAAGATTTGTCTGAGCTCAGGGATGTGGTATCTTCTTTCTTGGGAACGAGCACATAAATCATCCACATATACTTCTAAGCTCTTCCGCAAGAACTCTTTGAAAACATGACACATGAGCCTTTGGAATGTGGCAGGTGCATTTGTGAGCCCAAATGGCATCACACAAAATGCAAAGATTCCCCACTCTATGGCAAAAGCTGTTTTATGTTGATCTTCTGGGGCAATGGCTACTTGATTGTAACCTGAAAATCCATCAAGGAAGCTATAAACTTCCTTGCCTGCAACACGCTCCAGTAGGTGTTCCATGATTGGAAGCGGATAGCTATCTCTAATCGTAGCGGCATTAACTTTTTTAAGGTTAATACACACTCGCAACTTTCCATTCTTCTTGGGCACCACTACAATGGGGGACACCCATTATCACATGGATATGTGCCAAAAATCGGGCATAACTACTTCTCAAGTCATTGAGCGATGTCCCTTTGTGACCATAGAGATAGGACAAGGAAAGGTGCAAGGACTGTGAAAGCATTGATTGACTCAGGTGCAGCAAGTAGTGCAGTTAGACGATCTTACTGCCAAAACTTGCAGTTGAACATCAATCCCATAGAAGCTTATCTCGAAGGATTGGGAGGTGTGGAAACCCCTTGTTTGGGCGAGGTGGAACTTCCCATCTACCTTCAAGATGTTCCAATGATAGTCAAAGTGCTAGTGTGTCAAGATGAGAACCTTATAGAACCACTTGTCTTAGGACAAGATTGGATTTATGACAATGCAGTCAACTTGAACCTAAGAAGTCAACTTCTTCAAGTTTGGGTCCAGGGACAATGCTTTACATTAGAACTAGAAAATGGCATGCTCACAAATCTAGATGTCACATCTTGTAGTTCTCCTAGGACCAATCTTAGCAAAAGAGATGTTGTATGCGTCAAAAGCTCTATGTTGCAGGAGAACTCAATCATGGAAGAACATTCTCAAAGACAAGCGGACTCCTCCTCTGGTGCAAGGACTAATGCCGCCACTACAACTCAACCAACAAGGCAAGCACAACGGAACAGGACAACTGCTATATCAAATAGACAATGGGATTTCCAAAGGAAAGTAGTGCCGGGCATGAAGCAGATCTGGCGACGAAAAGGAGAGCAACCACCGGCCTTAACCCCACAATTCCCCTCCAGGGACCCCCACCAGGACAGAAGACGACTGAAGAAGCTAGGACAAACTCAACCACAAGATATCCGGCAAGTTTGGGTGCCTAAGAAATTAGTTGCAGCTCAACAAGGACAATTGCAAATATGGGTACCCAAGAAGCTCTTACATACACAACAATCTATGCTCTCCCACATGAGAAAAGTCGCGACAAAGAAGCCAAGGTGGAGCAAGGGTCAGAACCAAACACCAAGACTAAAACCAGATTAACTAACCTCTCCAACGCGAGTCACGTGACCAGCCACAAAGCTATGGGTTCGGAAACCAAAAGCATCAGGGGCCCCTACAAAACCAAAGCGCCAACCACAACGGACACCACAGTCAAGAAACCAGCCAAGGATGAATAGGCCAAAGGTGCTCACTACATAGTCGCAGATCGTTCTCAAATGGATCCCCATAAGGAGGATGGATCAGTTCTCATCTCAAGATCCAATGGATACCTCCACGACAGATGGCATCAACATCTGCAAATAACATCGAAAGCCTCGACGAGCGACAACCATGTGCTCCTGGCACAACCCAGTCTTTTGCACCATTCAGGTCATGCATTTCCAAAGTATGCATTAATGTAGGGCCACATTACATGGTCGTGCATAGACACATTTGAGAGTCCCATGCACAAGAGCACATTGACATATGTCAACTATTTTTTCTGATACTAACATCTGTCTTCTTGTTTGGTGTCATTGTTCCTAAAAAAAAAAAGAGGGAGAGGAAGCACTTGTTCCCAGGTTTGGCTCATGAAACATGAATGAGTCATGCTGAGTTGAAGGTGGAACATCAGTTTGGATAGAAGTGTGTCTCGGCTAGCAGATGATATAATTGCTACCTTATCTGGTAGATGTCAGGAACTTGGCATCAACATGGCATCCACAACTATGGTTTCCTCTTACCATGGTAGGAGTGAAGAGCTGGAAGGTCCACAACTTGAGTGATGATTCACAACCGCATGTAGGAGAGCATCCATGGAGATATCTGCAAGGGGTAGTTCTGGTACCCTGCAAATCTTTGCATGTATACTGGATGAGAAGACTCCTGCTTATGCTGAGCTAGAGAGAATATGTGAAACTAAGCTTGGTGTAGTTATCGAATGTTGTTTGTCAAGGAATATAAAGAAATTCAATTCTCTGTATTTGGCAAATGATGCTTTGAAAAGAGGAGACAGGATCAGCCACTCAAAAGATCTCATCAATTGACCATCAACACGGACATTCATCAACAATGTTCCATCCCAAAGGCCAAGTGTACAACACGAAGAGATGAACATCGATCGCCCTTCTCCATGGTACCTATCTTTACTTTGGAAACATCATAACCATGAAAGCTTAGGAAACCTCTTCGTCGACATACCCTTGAGCACTTAGCTCAAGAACCCCAATTTTTGCACCATACTTCTTCCGATGCATTTTCCAAGTAAGCATGCATAGGGCTACATTACAAGGCCGTGCACAAGGCACATATTTTCCTCAACCCATGCACGAACACACTTACCATCATCCACTATGGGTTATGAGTACTTAGCATGACTACTATGAACATCAACTTTGGAAGATCTAGAGGACATTAACGGAGACTCACAACGACATAGTCATGCTGGAATCCAACGAAGAAGTACATACCAAAGCACTACAACTTGCAAAGGCTCGCATTGATAGATGAAGAACCAGACAACCAACCCTGCCACATCTGGAAGCCAGACGACTTTTGTGAAGGGACACTCCCTCTCAAAGCACTACTTGGAACAACCACTACAACAAGGGTCTGTCAGGGATGAGAGACTCGAGAGGGGGGGGAGTGTCGAAGTTGAAGGTCAAGGACAAAGCACAGGAGCAAATTAAAGAGGTGGACACACAAGAAGAAGGAGCAAGTAGGGAGCTCCAAGAAGTGTATGTCAAATTTTCAGAAGAAATCCCTACAAAAATAGTGATTTTCATTACTAAAAACCATTGTAAATACCATTTTCTATTTTTATAACTCCATTGTTTTCAAGCCGAGGATTCCTCGAGCTTGAGGAGTATTAGAAGTACCATCGTACCAGTTTTCATAATTTTTAGACTTCGTTTGAGCCCTCAAATAAGCCTTGGAACCTAATTTTTAACTGGGCCGGACACTAGGTCTGGACAGGGCCAAAACTACTCAAAAAACTATAAAAAGAGCTAGAGAGCTCATTTTCGGGGGTTAGCTTGTTAGAGAATAGAGCATTTGTAAGATAACTCTTTGGCAATCAAAGCTTTCCATTGTTCCTCGCTTTGATCTTACCTTGTGTGCGTGTGTGTGTGTATGCGTGTGCATGTTTGTGTGCTTTCACTCATGCACTTGTGCCTTCACTTGCTCGTGGTCTTCATACCGGTCCTCACGTCTCCACGGATTGACAAGTAAAGGAGGTGGTGCTTACGCTTGAGCTACAGCAGGGTTGAATCCTGCGTTTCTGTGGTTGGGGGTTGTTTTGCATTTTATGGCCTTGTTTATGCACCCTATCTATAGATGAGATGTTAGGAGTATATAATACAAAGGCTAGTCACTCCAGGTAATCTTTGGCTTGCTCAGACTTCAGTGTATAGTTGATGCCACCCATAAACAAGAGAAATTGAATAATATCATACTATCCTACACTTTGGAGCCCTCATAAACACTAAAAAAGTCCAAAAAAGCCCCAGCCATAGAAACGCGGGAATCAACCCTGCAAAAGTTTTGCACGGCTGATTTGTGCATTGGCTGGGGCTTTTTTGGCCTATTTTATGCTTCTTAAGATATTACAGACTATAGGCAACACTTAGATGAAGAAAAAAACTTAAAATTATATAGAATTTGTGGAGACAATGGTAGGTTCAATTTATGAAGCACATTTCATACACAGGACTAGACAAAATAGGAAACACTAAAGTTTGTATTATCCAAACATTTACATCATTTCTCAGTTGCCTTCAATTTCTCTACAAGTTTCTTTCTCCTTTGGAGAGATTCAGGCAGTTGATAAGTCAATACAGATCTTGATATTACATGGGGGTCTTGCATTCCCAGAACCATGGCAATACCTATTTGCCCTAGTACTTTTCCTCTAACGTTAAGTCCTAATGTAGTTACAACTAAGGATTTCCTTACTAAAATGGCACAATTAGTGCCTTGGGTAATTGTACATAGACAAAAAATTTTGCTAAGGGCCTTCAAGCACCAAGTCATGAAGTGCCCATCAAGATTGTAGTCTTTATGTATGATAACAAAATCATCCTTTGGCAACTTTTGGATGTAGTTTGCCAAGGATGAACCACTCCGCGAGAAGCTCCATCCCCACCAGATCTTGCCGCAAACTTGTCCAGCTGAATTGCTTCCTGTTAAGAAAAAATGAGAATTCAAGCTCTTACTTTCTTAACTTAAATTATCTATTTATTTAATTTAATTACAACTTACATCATGAAGCTTGTCTTTTTCCTCCCCTCTTCTAGGGGCATCAAGATCAATTCTAGAGTGGGCCATGCAACTCTGCTCTACAGGGATATACAAATTTTCTGCTTCATTATCCTCGCCTGCACTGTGCTGAACTGCCCCTCCGTAGTATAATTGTTGTCATCTTTTAAGATATCTACACACACCATTGCTATGGTGTCTGCCACAGAATCTCCAAGTGGGATGGCATTCTTTTCAAGTATGTTAGATGTGTTGTCAAGCGGAACATCTAACATTGTGGAGAAAATACTCAGGCATTCGTCTAAATGTAGACCAAATGACTTCTCAATATCACGAAGAAAAATAAATTCCTCTCCATTGACAACGATGATGGAGAGATATTCAAGTTCCACCTCTGGTAATCTAAGCTCAATGGGGTTGAGATTTGAAGGGGGGCCTCCTCCATGCTTGATAGCTCACGTAGTTTGTCCTCAACACCACCACGGAAGTCTTGGTGGATTGTAGTGCTTTCTTTTGCAAAATTTATGGCCTCTGGTGGAGGTCCATTCTTCTCCTTAACAAAGCCCCCTATGACAAGGTTCGGGAGTTTGACGGGTGTAGGTTCGAGCTCCTCATTGATGATAAAATGTGTTGTTGCAATGTAGGAAAGGTACTTTGTATCCATCCTCTTCGTTTTGTTAAATTTCTTTACTAATAGCACATAGTCATCTAGCAAGTGCCCTTCATTTTTAGCACTTTCCATGAAGTGCTTAAGGTGCTTCATGAAGGCTTCATCGCCTTTGTGTATGTAGAGTAAAAGGTCACATGGGAACCATTTACCCTCATAAGGTGGTATTTCTATATACTAATGCAAGATGTAGTACTCAAGGAACTCTATGATTTCCTCGAGCACATCAGAGTTTAGTTGAATTGTTTTGTCTAGAACACGGACTCTAGAAAATAGTTCATTCAAGTTTCTTTGACCTTTGAACTCAGTTGATTCCAAGAACTCATTCAAAATTTCTCGAGGATGTTTGGGTTGTAGGGTACTGGAGGTTGAGGCAGCCATGGCACGTGATACTAGCTTGTGTTCGTGCTCTGTGAGTGCTTATAGCTCTTCTTGGTTGCAAAAGTGAGAAATGCGAGAATAAGTGTTGCTTTTATAGTAGTTTCAAGATTTTAAAGTGAGTGGGACCCATTTTAAAACAAAAACTAATACCTTCAAATAAAAGAATCATGCACAAAACTCTCAAAAAAAACTTTGGCTCATAAAAAAGATTGAACAGAATCATTAAGCAGAATAAGATACACCACATCTACACAATAGAAAAACTAATTCTCAGATCTTTAAAATTATAATAAATTTCCATTGGAAAAATCAAAGATTTGGCAAATTGTATATCATATTGAGATAAAAAAATTTTACATGCTACATGTCTTTCATGTTAAATACATTGTAGCAGAAGGAGGATTATAAATGGAACATAGGTTGTGTGTACACTGTAGCACTCAAATAGTTCTTGAGCTATGACAATGAAAGTTGAGTTCCATCTACACTCCATTTAGGAAGGACTTTAATTTTATCCTCCAACCTCTTACCAATCTGCAGACAAATAGAAAACTTTAAAATAACATATTTGAATATAAAAATTTGTATAAACAAAAGAAAAAATACCATATGTTGTTTAGCTTATGCCCTTGTATTCTGAACTTTGATTGATCGAGATCCTGAATTCCCATTATTACTAGATGTTCTCTCATGTTGGCAAGAGTCCAATGATGATTTATTGAAATAACTTCCATTTCATTGTTGGGTAGATTTATCTTAATTTCAAATGAAAGTAAAAGACCCTCAAAACTTTGTAATGGTATCCATTCGCCAAGTTTACACATCCAATGATCATAATAGAATCTAATGTACAATGAACTATGATGTCTCAAGTATCGAAATCATATGCCTGCTGCATCAATTTTACAAAGGTATCTATCCCCTTTGGTGCATCCTTCTACAAGTCTCCAATTTTCACCTAGTAAACCCTCTACCTGCTCATACATGATATCTTTTAACATGAACATTGTTGAAGTCTCTAGAATTGTGAATATCTCAAATTAATGTACAAAACAATGAATAGGAACACACCAATGTAATCCTATAGATCTTGAAACTCTTGTAAATTTCAAAGAGTTGTGTATGTCCATCACCATCTTATGCTTCAAAGATGTTAATGTCCACATATCTGGTTGTGGCAACTCGAGCTTTAAAAGAGAATCTACCTTCATCATCTCTAACTTGCCAAAATCATTTGATGAAGAGGGTACAATATATGTGTGTGTGTAAAATAAAACTTTGTCACATAATAGCTGAGCAGGACGGGCTTGTGGAAAGACTATCGGCCCAACATCTACATGCAATGCTTGGAAAGTACCTATAAGACTATGAAGTGGTTGTTCTTCCACCAAGGTAGAAGGAAATATGTCTACAACAAAAAACTACACAACTTAACTAGGTATATTATGAAATTTGAAAAAAAGCCAATGAGTAATACTTACAGTTGATAGGATATCTCATTTTGTTTGAGCTTTCCAATTTCATGTTTGACATTGTGAAAACATGTTGTACAATGGCAACAACTTCACCATTTTTGAGCTTTTTGAAGTCTAATAACTTCCCTTTCCAATGAAGATCCAAGTTTCCATGATCTCTTACACGATGAGGACCAACACCTGAGGGTTGCATGTACACCCATGCACCTTTGCAAAACTCATGTCCTAACCAAATTCCTTCTATAGCCTTGATATTATGATATTTTATCACGATAACCTCATCTTTTGGACGTCTATGAGATTTAAGTTTTGCCATTGGAGTTTAAGCTATGGAAGTGACAGTAGGAATTCAAAGAATAAGATGCATGGATAAAGAAATGGAGACGTGGGAGTTGCAATGGTGTGCTAGGGAGAGAACGTAGTGGAAAGAGATGACTTTTTGGGACCTGGGTATGAAAATGTGAGGTTTTGGAGGGAGAAAGTTGTATTTTGAGTTATTTTTGAAAACGTCACTTTTTTCAGGTCAGTTCATGCATGGATTTTGATTTAGGACTAAAAAATAGCACTTTTGATCCTGAAAAGTGGTTGGGGGACCATTAAATGGTGTTATGATGAGTTTATAACTTTCTGAAATTTTTGAATTTTTGGGCTGAGGTAAGTTATGAGATTCCTTTCTCTCTTTAGAGACAAAACTAGAACATAGGGGAATCCTCTCCCCTCATCCCCCTTCAGCCTAGTGATCTATAGGCTATAGACTGTGTCCACCACCCTCCTCTCATTGGTCCATCACTAATCACTCCTTAATCCAAAAGGCCCATGCAGGGTTCATTTTTTTTCCCTAATGTGAGGGTTACTTCCTAATCCTATCTCTTAGGATGTAGTTCAACCATCTCCTATCTATCAAGGGTGTGGTTCAACCATCTCCTACCTATCACTTTATTACATTCTTCCCCCCTTGGTCAATCATTGTCCTCGATGATCTGCTCTTGTATCCCTCTAGCCTTGGTAATCAGCCCCTTGAACTCCCTAGGTACCCTTGAATTGATGTCCTCAACCTCTCACAGTTTCTTGAACCTTGTTCGCAACCTTGGTCTCATGAACCGTTGCTGTCAAACTTGGTATCCTGAAGCTTCTTGTTCACAACCTTGGTGTCATGGGCCCTTGTTCTCAACCTCGATCTTGAATCTTATTCTCACCCATGTTTGGTATCTTGAACCCTCAATCAAGTGCCACCCATGGTTTCCCAAGGGTTTGGAAAGTTCATTCCAAGAGCTTTCCAACAGTATCTTACATGCCTCAATCCGACCTACGTATTAAAAGATACACCTCAATCTTTGTTAGGCTAACTTGTGAAAGCGATGTGTGCTACTTTGTACCCTTTCATATAGAGGATGCCCCAGTGCCTTTTTTAGAGACCATTAAGTCAATCCACCTTTCCCAAGCCTACTTCCTAGGCTCTGATACCAATGCAAAATTACGACCACCACGTGCTAGAAAGATGACTCTCCTCTCAACCAAATGCCTCTATATATAATGCTCTCCAAGGGTGGGCAGGTGGATACTAACCATCCATGTGTCGGCCATGTAAGTGCATGTGCACCGTGTCCCAGTCAACTCGAGTTAACTCAAGTGGATGCTTTTAGAAGGCTCTAGATCTCTTTGGGCAAAATACTGTCCCCATGTATCCTATGGGGATTGAACCCAATACCTCGTCCTTCACACCCTTGAGACTTAATTACTAAGCTAAGTGGTTCACATGTTTACAAGAGCACATGACCTCCTAGTAAGTCTAAACTCAAGATCTTTGATCATACACACGGGTGAACAAACGGTGTCCAATTTCAGATCTATCTGAACTGGCCAGACCCTTCAATCATAAACTTACTTTATTACATATCACATCTACACTCTTGATGATAGCTAGTTTGACTATTAAGCTCATGCTTATAGTTGAGAATTGAGAGTTATAAGAGGAGGATATAAGTAGTGTGTTTGCAAACCATGTGTGTGCAAAACGATAAAGATATATGAACTATGAGTATTTAAAAAACTTCAATGCCAGCAGAATAGAAACCAAACCCTCGTCCTAGGCTGCTTGTGCGTGTGGTTAGGCCTCTCGCCTCTTGAGGCTAGGGCGAGGGTTCAACCCTCACTTGCACCATGTAAGGGACATGTTTAACTTGGAAAGTTGTACCTTGTGGCTGATGTGCCACCGTCATGCCCTGTAGTAGATGTGACCGGAGTTTAACCCAGCTATCTAAACCCATGTTCTTGTGGGATAAGGGGGGTCCCATGGATACTATGCCATTCCTTGTAGAGTTGTAATTTCAAAGTTAAAGCCTGGAGGAGTAGACCTCTCCTGAAACTCCATTTTCAAAATAAAAAGAAACCAAACCCTCAACAGATCCAATGATTGGCATTTCTTTGATTGTTTTAGTTTATCTTAATTTCTTTTGAGAGTACAATGAATTGGAAATACACACTCACACACCCAACCTCGCAAGGTAGAGGCACCCATCATGAGAAACCCATGGACATGTCCAGCCAGGACTTGAACTCAGGATATCCTCCTACAGCTTCAAGGTGTCAACCACTAGGCTATGCGGCTCGGACGCAATAAAGATGAAGAACAGTGGAACAGAGCATGTGGCATCAAACCATGTGGCCTTGAGCATCTACACGTAGGACCGTCGAAGAAGAACACGTTGCAGCTTCTTCATCAGTGGATGCGGCGCTCATTCCCATTGAATGATGATTTTGTGGGCTTTTCGCCGTCTCAGTGTATTCAGGCCGACAGCGTGTAACGTCGTCATCGTCTGTTTTGTCTAGGCACTCAGATCACGCATCACATTGGCTGTTTGTCAAGGCACTCAGATCATGTCCTCTTGGAAGTTTGGCCTTAGTATGGAACTACCATTCCAGAGGAATTTTACTCGGCATCAGAGGTTTTTTTTCGTCTTTTCTGTTTGAGTGCTTGCGTGAACAGATTTCGTGAGAGAATACACAGACCCTTTTCCCTCAGTTTCCTTCAATCCTCGACAAATCTCAATGAGATCACAATTCAAATCTCTGTTGATTAGCTGCTCTCCTTTGCAACGCATGCAGTACTTCTCGGGAACGCAATAGGATCCCGGATGATAAGAGGGAGTCGGAGAAGGCGACTCGCTCTCTGCAGGAAGTGGTGGCCATGTGGGCGGATCGCGAGTACTTCAACGAGGATCCCTGTGCTATCCGGACCGGCATGACACTCTACGATGTCGTGAACAGTGAGGAAATACACACAGTGAAGCATTTGATGCACGATCCCCAATTCTTTAGCGACAATCACTGACGAACAGTGTTCTCTGTTAAGACCTTCATTCAATATGATGGTTCATCTCATCTGTTAAAACCTTCCATAAGTTCTCCGTAGATGTGTCCTTCTACACTTTGTAATCTTTCGAAGCTACTTATTTTCAACCGTAGCAGAACATCTTGCGAGCTCATGGAAATTTAATATACGCAGAAATCTTTCTGTCATTTCATGCAAGCTTCTGTTGATGCTCACTCATAAGACTAATTTCCGCCTCTTCGTGGTCCATGGATTGTATCATAACTCTGATAAACTTGACGCTTTGCATAAATAAAAATATTCTCTGTCATGTCAGGGTGTAGAAGCAACTTATGTTCGTTGTCACTTTCTTTCGAATTATTGTTTCTATTTCTTGTGGAGCTAGTAGGCATAGATCACATTCTTGTCCTCCATAGATCCAGATTTCACTTCCAACTTTGTTGTTCTTTCTTCTTCATTCTTCAAAGTCACGTGATTGTATATTTTCATAGCTCCAACTCTAGTAGCATCTCCTACCGTTACATATTATAGAAAGTTTTTCTTAACTTCAAACGATTGCTTAACGACATCACTCTGTTAGATTATTACTACATGCATTATGAATCATGTCATAATTGTTTTCCATCTCTAAGGTAGATAAGATATTACCCCATCAAAATTGTTTAGATTTCTGATCATTAAATGCCTTGGATAATAACTTATTGTTCCATGAATAGCCATCCTAAGAGGATATTATGTGTATCGAAGTGTGGAAGCTCTACCACTACTAAAGTATGGTCAAATTAAATGTGATAGATCTTTAAAATAGCTTCGTCTCATAATGGAAAAGACTTGTTTATGTGTCCATCATTATATCGAGCTTCCATTTTTGTGGCTAGGTTTATTCCACTTGTCTTGAGTTTTCTTTGTTACTATTGCAATACCAACTTCACTATCAAAGATAGCTTGCACCTTCTACCCATTATATTCTAGAGAGAGTTGTGAAAGAAATGGTGCGCTCGGCAGAGAGCTATGGCTATGGCGAGAAGCACACACACACACACACACAGAGAAACGTATGCACGGGTAAAGCAATGTGTTGTGCTGTTTCAATTAATCACAATGACTCGATATATACATGATGCTTGCCATTTGGGCATTGAAGATGGTAAAGGTGTTCGGTGGTGCACATGACTACTGGCAAGTGTCCTAACAAAAGTGTGAGCGCCAAAAGGTTATCTGCCATACGAGATTTCTTAGAGTACTAACAAAGGTAGTTACAATTCTCCCCCTTTTTCTAGGCATTGGAAAACACTATAGTTGAGTACCACATTGGACATGCCTCATTGGGCATTTACATTGGGATATTGAGTGTGCCATATTAGGCTACCTCATTGGAATGTCACATTGGATATTTAGATGGAAATTAAGTACACCACATTGGGCTACCTCATTGAGTTTGTATTACCACATTGAGTTTAATTTACCACTTGGGATTTCATCTACCGGCACATTGTATAACCACATTCGGTTTGCTAGGAACTCATTAGGTTATGTGTGGAAGCTAGATCTATCACATTGGATAGTATGCTCTATCGGCTTGTTTACATGTGTGATTTTGTGTACACCATATTAGGATTGATCATTCTAGGCTACTAGGGGGACGTAGGTTGTCTTGCCTTGAATATTTTTGAAAACCATAGTAGGTCCACCTTTGCATTCCACCTTAGTTGACTTGGTTGATGAAGCATAGACTCATTGGCTATTGATTTTATTTTTTCTCGATACTTTGACTCAGCATGTTCTTTGGCACATGAACAAAACATTGGGAAGTTCTTACCGAGGCTTGATTATGACCTTGGCAGTGTCTAATCCCTTATTTTCAAACAAGATACGCGAAATTCTTTACAAAGAGGCTAGCTCAATCTAAATACCTAATATTTATTATAGAGCTATAAAAGCTTTTGTTAAAAGAGTTGTGTCTTTGTTTCTCTTTCTCTTCCAAGAAGTTCTCGATACCTTTGAAGTTCAGAATGCCTATACACACTACAACGCCTATGAACCCTCATTGGCTAAAAAAAAAACCACAACTATGTCGTTCTATCTTCATGCATGCATTAATGCAACCTTCATTCTTCTATTTTCATTTTACTTGCCACACTTTAACGAACTACCAATGCTAAGCAAAGTTTGCACATTCAGTACGTGAATCCACAAGCAAGAGCGCAGCGGATATATTATCTGGAATCCGTCGAACATAGCACATAATTAATATATATAATCCATCTGCATATAATGAATCTGCTATGTTCGGTACTTCAACTCCCCCTGCTTGTGCTCCATCATTCCATTGTATCTTTCAAATTTCGGATTTCTCCTTTTTGAATACGACAGAACAAGACAACATGGCACTCAGGATTTTTTAAGCAATATAGTCACGTATATCATTGCTCTTTTGTTCGACATTCTATCAAAGGAGTAGCAATGTGGAGATTCCAAATACCAAACACTAGACATCTCAATCAATAGACGGTTTGATTCTGAATACCAAACACTAGACATCTCAATCAATAGATGATTTGAGTATTCCTCCCTTGATGGCATACTTTTCAAACACATTTCTACAACAATCTATTCAAATCAGGGACACAAAAGTTGGGCATCTTCGAAAGCAAATGGTCATCATCTTCTTGCACTTGCAATTGGCAAGTGTTGAACTTATGACATCGTATAAAGAAGCCAGTTACTCTGTCCACATTGCCAAGCGATCATATTGAAATTTAAAGTTCAAAAGTGATGTACAATTGTCTTCACAGCTTCTAGAGGTAGAGCACTAAAATAGTAATTTTGAACGGTTTTGAGTGCATATTTTCATTGAGTCAATAGCAAAAGAGACATCCGTTGTCTATCTTGAGTTGCGTCAACCGTGGAATTCAAAACCACAACTTCACTACTAATGGATGATATGCTGCACATGGGTGCTAAACCCATGATCTCACGGACGCTCACAACATCCTTTGAGGAGTATGACGGTAAATATTTCAATTGCTAAAAGGATGCACACATGATCCACCACGAGGCGGAGACTGAAGTTTGAATCTTTGAAGATTTCATTCTTTTTTGCTTTGGGGATTCATGAAATTGTGTAGTATGACGACTCTTCTCTCGAACAATGGATGGACATAGCTTGATTTGGAGATAAAGTATTTTTTAAGTTAATGTTTTTGCGCTTGGCTTTCACATAGAGTGCATTTTATTATCATTGATTTATGATACAAATCTTCATTTCTAATAATATTGATGTGAATTAATGAAAATTTTGTGGGAGGGCAGAGATGTATTGAAACACGTATCAAGCACAAGCATGCATCTATGAATCATCACATGGAAATGAAAGATTATTGGTGCATTTTTCCCTACTAAAAGAATGTGTTCATGCATAATACTTGCTTCATTTTATGCTTGAAAAAGATATTAGATGCACTCGAGTTTATGCACATGCATGGTTATATCTTTTTGAAAGCTAGCAAGTAGAATGTTTGTGCATGGATGCATGCAAAGCAAGCTCAAGGACTCATCGAATTAATTGATGCATGAAAAGGACAAGTTGCCAACACATGTATGCACTCAAATGCATCTGGATGCAAGAACACGCATTTGCATATAACATAGCATGGTTTTTTGCTAAGTAGATGAGAAGGAAAATAGATTAGCACTTTTTAATGAACGCTCTTACTGATTCTATACCATGACATCATAGAAAGAAAATAGAAGTTAAATGGAAGTTACACTAAGTGAACTTTTAAAGTTCAAAAAGGTAGTTGTTATGTTCCATACATTGCATCTCTTATAAGGATTACAAATTTTAACAAAACATAGAAACTTTGAAAGAACTCTTAGGATTGAAGATTTTTTTCTAAGTTTCTTTTTAAGATACATGTGGCTTTAGGAGAAACCTTGGTCAGGTAATCTTTAAGAATTAGAAAACTTCCTGAAGATAAGCTACTCAATGTTGTTCCTATCATATTCAAAATGAGCTTTTGGAAATATATGCTCCAAGAACTGGCTCAATGGATTTCCCTTGATCAATGATATTTTTCCAAAGTAAGATATAATTATAAATATGTTAGGATCAGTACATGAAGATGTCCTTAATAATATTCTAGGATAGAAGTGATGAAAAGCTTCACGTTTTTCCAAGTACCTATCCTAGAAAAGACAAGAGGAAAAAATATTAATACTCAACCCATGTTAGAAAATGTAAACATGTTCAAGATGTATAAGTTTATTCAAAAAAGTTGTTTAAAAAAATAATTGCTTGGTGTGCTAAATTCTAAGACTGGGTAGGATGCCTAACCTTAAAGATGATTGTAGTTGTAGCATACCCAAGTTTTACCACATAAGAGGAGTAAAGCATTAGCTTTCTTGAAACTCTAGTACGGATACACTATTTCAACTTGAAAATTTGTATCTTTTGGATAAGCTATTTGTAAAGTTCATTCATTAAGGTCTTCTGGATATTGCTAGGCTATCAGTTCTAGGAAAGAATCTTGATGATTCTTAAGTGATAAAGAAGATGATGAAGTTTTCATAGTACAATTATTATGCATTAGTTCAATCACCCAAAGCTGTTTGTACTTTAAACTGTACAATCAAAGTGGATTGTTGAATTATGTTTAAAGTACTATAGTAACATCATATGATTGAATAATGATAATGATTTTTTTTCAAACTCAAGAACAAGAATACATGTAAATGAAAGTTCAAGTCAAACTTTTATCAAGAAATGGAAAACATGTCCTGCAGTAGTCCTTTAGTTTGATAATTGAACATGAACACCATTCAAGCAATAAAGCTTTGGGAGTCTTGTCCAAAAGTCAAAAACGTCTTTCTACAATAATTACAGCAGTACAAAAGATTCCAAGGTGAATTATTTGCTCATGTTTTTTATTTCTTAGGTTAAGTTTTACTGCATGATTGTAGATCCTGTTTTGAACCAAGACAAGAGGTTCAATGAGATCCTCATCTTGACACACTAGCATCTTCACTATCATAAGAATATCTTGAATGTAGAGGGGAAGCTCCACCTCACCCATGCAAGGGGTTTCCACTCCTCCCAATCCTATGAGATATGCTTCTATAGGATTGATGATTAATTGCAATTACTGACAGTAAGAAATTCTAACTACACTAGTGGTTGCACTTGAGTCAATCAAGATTCTTACAGTCCTTGCACTATTTCCTTGTCCTACTTCTAGGGTCACAAAGGGTCATCGATCAAATATTCTATGGGAATGTACACCTGATGCTGCGCACATTGCCATGTGATATCTTGGAGCTTCATAATAATCTGACCTAGGCTCATCTCTACCATGTCTTCTCAATTTCATTCACCAAATGCATTCTAAGGCTTCTACCTGCACTTCTTCTCGGATTCTTTTCTCCTCTTCCTTTTGTATCTTGATAGTGTTGAGTCGGTTTAGCATTTCCTTAGCGGGGGGTTCTTGATATAATGCTTGTTGGTGATATGGAGCCGACTTCTTGTGAACCACCATGAATTCTTATAACAAGTGTTCAATGATCTCATTCAAGAAGTGGGTGCCACGATCACTCACCAATTCTATAAGAAAATCAAATCTGTGAACACATTCTCAAATAAGAGCTTAGTTGTTCTTTGAGTGTCATTCTTCATTGTGGCCTTTACCTCTACCTATTTAGTCAGATAATAACTAGCCACAATGATATACTCAACATGTGAACTCTTGGCTAGGAAATTAATAGCACCAAAAAAGTATATTTCCCACTTAGAGAATGCACGTCCACCCATCATAGGTTTCAAAGTGGCTCATCTTTATGTATCACGTACTGAGTTTGTTGACATATATCACAACTCTTCACATAGGTACGTGCATTCATGTAAAGTGCTGGCCACCAACGACCTGCAAATAGTATATCTTTGATCACCCTATCTGGTCCAAAGTGTCCTCCTGCCACACCTTGGTGAGCAGTTTCCAAGATCTTAAGATATTCACTCTCATGGACACACAATCTTAGATAGCCATCTTTATCGCACTTGTAGAAATTATTTCCAATGAGTGAGTAATCTAGTGCTTCCTACTCTAAACTCTTTCATCTTGCCAATTCATCTCTTGAGGGAATGTTTTTGTCGAAAAAAGGTTACTAATGGTTCACTCCAATCTGGCACTAGAGACACTCGTACAAAGTGGCATGTTCCACTCGTGTCCTAGTACTACAAATTGGACATTCTTTGCACATCCTATGGACGTCTGCTTCCATTGTTGGCCAATATACCCCAAACCTTTGTAGAGTTTGTAGGGTTTGTTTTTTGGAGTGGTGTTGTTGTAGTGCACCTACATGTGCTATTTGCAACCACTTTGCATGCTCCTCTTCATCTACACAGAAAGCCAGTATGCCTTGATTGGTGTGCTTGTACATAATGCCTGCCTTATGTGATATTTCTGAGACTGCACTACTTCTTTATCTTTGGTTCTAAGTATAGGGTGTTTGGGTCCAAATGTTAGAATAGGCACTATATTCTTGGCCCACTCATGCACTACTTCTAGATTGAACATGTAAGCATCAGGAAGGTCATCTAATACTCCTTGAGGGGACTCTCTTGAAGTCATTCTAGAAAGGTGATCCGTCCTAAGGTGAGTCCTCCCTTTCCTAACCACTACTTCAAAATCATATTCCATCAGTAAGAGGAATCATGTTACTAATCGGCCAGTATTGCAAGGTTTCTTCACTAGATATAATAGTGCTTATTGATCTATAAAAAATTTAAACTTATTTGCTAGAAAATAATGTCTAAACTTCTTAACTGCATATACCATGCCTAATCCTTCTCGCTTGGTCGTGGTGTAATTTTGTTCAGCTACATTTAGTTGTCTACTCGCATAGGCAATGGGAAGATCCACATTAACTTCACTATTAGGTTGTGCTAACACCACCCGATAGCATAACTAGATGCATCCACATGAACATGTAATGACTTGTTCCAATCTGGTGTAGTCAAGATTGGTGTTGAACATAGTTGTCTCTTGAGTTCATTAAAGGAGTTTTTGCATTCATCGGTCCACTCAAAGTTAGTCAACAAGGAGTACAAAGCCTTTGCAATGATTGCATACATGTGAATGAAGCATTGATAATATCCGCAATGCCCCATGAAATCTTGTACCTCCTTGGCGTTCTCTGGCCTAGGTAGCTCTGCAATAGCTCTAACGTTCTCCTCATCCATGGATATGGCATTCTTTGACACTATGTGTCCTAGAATCTTGCCTTGCCTACTATAAAAATGCACTTTTCTGGGTTCAGGTGAACCTGATATTCTCTACATTTGTCAAAGATTTGTGTGATTTGAGATATATGTGTTTGCCTAATGTTGGAATGAGCACAAAGATCATCATCATAGACTTCTAAGTTTTTCCTCAAGAACTCTTTGAACACATGGCACATCATCCGTTGGAAGGTAGGGGGTGCATTGGTTAGCCCAAACAACATTACTCAAAAAGAAAATATTCCCCACTCTATGGAAAAAGCCATTTTATGCTGATCTTTTGGAGCAATGGCCACTTGATTGTAGCTGGAGAATCCATCAAGGAAGCTATATACTTCCTTGCCTGCCACTCTTTCTAATAGATGCTCAGTGATAGGAAGCAAATAACTATCTCTAATTCTGGCTACATTAACCATCTTCAAGTTAATGCAAACTCGTAACTTGCCATTCTTTTCGGGCACCACTACAATGGGGGATACCCATTCGGTGTGCTCTATTTCATAAATGAATCTAGCTTCTATCAATTTATCTATCTCCTCCTTGATCTTGGTAGCATAATTATCAATGAGATTGAATCTAAATTCTCAAAAAGATCCTTTAGGTAAAGTTAAACCATCATCCATTTACCAAACTCTAGTGGTATAAAACATCGATGTCTCGAGCCATCAAATTTCGATGATGTTCATCTTTACTCTCAAACTATGATGCTTGAAATGAAGTTAGTCCTTTTCAATATCTTAAGACTCCTATAGATTGGAATACCAAGTCTAGCATAAATCTCTTACTTGAAGAGATTGATTACCTCTTTGTACTATCAACAAGATGTTTTGGAGTAACTCAGTTTAACCACAATTACATAGATAACTACGTCAATCTTTTTTCAATATCTCTTGATACATCTTTATTCTAAAAGATGTTGACTCACTTAGTTGTATTTTTCAACTAAGTGTGTTATCCAAGATTGACCCAGTCAGACTTACCTTTCTTGAAAGGATCTTTCCAAGTTCTCTCTCTAGAAATCCATGTAGCATTTCTGATAAAGAACTACAAAATCCTTAAAGAGATTACATCATTCTTATTGAAAATCTTTATGAAGATCTAGAAAGTGATTTCATTTCACGATCTTCGAACTTTCTTAGTTACTTTGATAAGGTCATATTCTTGACCAATCTATACTTCATTTTTATCGATGAAGTTTCTGTTTCCATTGGGATGGAGTTTTACTCCAACTCATGAGCCCAAGACTAAAAGATACCTATCATATCAAGGTCTGATGTCCCATACCATCATTCCTCCATACCACTACACTTTAAATCCAACATTGATATGTGAATGATATTTATCTTAAAGTCTAGAAGCTTAATCTAACTATAGAGTACCCTTTACTCAAATTCCTTTTGAGGTCAAGGGATTACCTCTATGTTTCCATCTTGCTTGGGTTTCTAAGATTTTCAACATATGATCATTCTATGATCCTAATTATTCCTAAACTCATATTGGAAGATCGAAACCTTTTGATGAAATAAATATCCATCCTGATCAAATAAACATCTATTCTTTCTTTCTAAGGTTTTGAGTGCGATTCCAAGTGTCTTGAATCATATTCAAGATCTACTTAGTTCTTTCTTAACTAACTTGAAGTGACAAGAGATTACTCTTGCCTTTTAGATTCCTTTGTTTATCCAAAGCTTTTCAAAAAGCTACCCTAGGGTTTTCTAGGAATCTTAGTTACTACTTAAGTCGAAGCATCTTCTAATGCTTCCAGATTCTCCTTGAAATCCCTTTAAGAATAGGTGAATACAAGTTTCACCTTCTCCAGACTTAAGTATCATTTATCAAAGTTGCATACTATGCACTTTGCACATTCTCTCCTTTGTACTTCCCCTTAGAGAAGTATAAGTTTTGGCATGCTTTATTGGAGCGTGTGGTTTACAACCACCTTTCTTCAAAATCTTTAGTGATAGTGTTGGGATCCCAATATTAGATTTAGCATGCCATGAAGTTGCTTTTTGAGAAACTCACTGTTTGCCAAACATCTTATGTATACAAAGATGTTCTTTTATCTCATCATCTATATTCTAAGTTTCTATTTGTACCACTTCTTGATACGTTTTGGTACTTTCTTCCCCCCTTTGAAGATTTTTCGTCCTCGAAAATTGTAAAATCTATGGCTTCATTCACAAGTACAGAGTCAGTTCTCTAATTCCTCCCAATATTGGACTATTCAACCAATCTTTACTTGTGTAGAACCTAAAAATTTTCTAGAAGATTCACTAGAAATGGTATCTTTTAGAAGATCTTCTAGAGGTAGCTAAGCGACCACCTATCCTAACTTGCTCATGAACTTCCCCTTGACTTTATGGAAATGCTCATGAGCTTTTATGATCCGTAACAATGCAATGCTCATGCTTATCTCTATTAGGATAGGTGTCTGTAATTTTCGATGCTAATCAAAGCATAAGAGGTTTGAAGGTACTATAAAAAAATGCTTCCATTTCATCATTGTACCTATATGACTTTAAGTTTCTTCCATTAAGAACCATTGCATCTACTGAGGAAAACTTTATTTGAATTTCCTGAGATGCAAATCTATTGAATTAATGAAGCCTTCAATTAAATTAGAATTTTTTTCCAAAAGGAGGGATCTTTCAATTTTCATGATGTCTTGAATACTTTTCACCATTCATATTGGTGAAAGTAATCTTTGATCATGATTGGTTTCCATCAATGTCTTTGATGGAAACCATTCTAGAATGTCATCCTATCTAGGATATGTCATGAAGAACTCTTTTAGAACCTTTTTTAATTAACTATCTCTAAGTATATCATAAACTTAGAGGAGTATTGTAGGTTCTATGAAGTAGTGTAAGAGTATGCCCCAAAGACGTATTTTAGGGAAATCTTGTACCTAAGTCATCTCATTGAGAGGCTTGTCTTGGAAGCATCTCTAAGTATATCCTATACTTGGAGTCAGTATTTAGTATGCTAGGTTCTCTAGTGTATACATGACACTAAACTTATGTCATAATGAAAGAATTTCCCAAAAACTTTCTAAGTTACCAAAGAACTTGGAATTTTTTCGGTTACAAACTCTTTCATTTGTGTCAAGTAAACCTCTTTCTTAAGTCTTTGGCCTTATTGATTAGACATGTCATGGGTTTTATGGAACCTAAAAATCCATGAACAAGACTTGAAGCTTGAGGCTCTTTCTATTTTTTAAGCTTTGTTGGCTTTTGGATCAGGCCAAAATATCATAAAAGGATAATGGTCTTTAAGTCCCATACCATTAAACTTTTATGCTTTTAACTTCCTGTAAAGAGGTCATTTCCTATCTTAAGCTTAACCTTAATCTCTCTCTTGTCCCATAAAAACCATGCATATGGAATGTCATTTATTAATTTGCATACTTAGTGTATGCTAGAAACATATACATCTTTACTCGAAGATGCTTAGCATGCATAAGGTTCAAGATTGAGCGCCTCTTTAAAGCATGCATGGAATTCACACTCGTAATTCCATTTCATGTATGAATCTATATACTACATCTGCTAAGAATAAGCCATGCTATGATGGATGTTATGTATTCATCCTCATGAATGGAGTTCCTTCCATGCATCATCAGGCTAAAATATTTCTCATAAAAAAAAGAGATTTGGAATTGAAGATAATGCACATACATCCATTCTTTTCAATGCATCGATGCATGTAACTATTCAAGATGCTTCATTTTCTTTTCCATGCCTTTATGTTTGCCTATTCAATGCTTCACTTACCTTATCTTTTCCTTTAGACCATATTCATAATTGAAATATTCTAAGCTTCAATTACGATTGTGTGCAAAGATGATGAAATCTAAGGTAAGCAATATAAAAATCAAACATAATTGAACAAAATACTTAGCTTTATTTGAAACTTCATCCTTCCCTTGCCTTGGAGAAGAGCCAAGCTTCAACTTCTTTGTCACTTTATGCTTTGTGATGCTCTATACTTCTTTTCTTATGTCTGATGAAGAAAGGCCTCCTCCTCTAGTTTCCATCATCCTCTAGTGTTTTTTTAGTCTTCATGGTAAAGTTTAGTAAACCTTTCACTAAAGAATTGTCTTGAATGTTTAAAACCCGTAGGGCACAGGTCTGAATGTCTTTACAGCATTGGCTTGAATGAAAACTGAGGAGACACACGTGCCCAGAGTCGGAGTTTTTGGCAATGATAATCCCACACACTAGCTTCATAGCCATAGAGGCGCCTATAAAAGGCATAGCAGAGAGATATGTTTATCACTTCAGATGTGAAGTAAGAAGCGCAGCTCACACAGATTTGTGCCCTCACGGGTGCTCTTGATGTGACGGGCGCTCTTACTGTGGTCTGCCCTCACGGGCGCTAATAATACTCTTCTGTCCACGATAGTCTATCTCAGACGTCGTCTTATATACAATCTAAATGGCCCCGCTAAGGTGGCTCATATGACTAAATAAAATATCTTTTTACAGAGATAAAGAGGAGACTCCACCTCGGGTGCGGACGCAAGTGGCGTTCACAGATGACGAGGTACCTCAAGGAATTAACTCACGAATGAAGTGGCTCTGAATACCACTGTTGTGTGACCAACAAAACTAGTCTAAGAGAGACCAATGTAAGTCTAATCAAACCCACAAGGGGTGAGAGATGCACGTATCCACCCAAACAACTCCACCCATATATATACCTCAAGACCAAGGGGGGAAATGTGAGGAGAGCTTGCCAAGTGTCCTCTCCACATGGATTCTAATCGAAGGCCTTCTAACCTTGGAAATCACATGGCCTTCACATGGATTCTTAAAAGGACTTCTCCCAAGCTTGTACGTACAAGTCTCAAGGCTTGAGAGGCCTCCCTAAAGGTAACATACCATACCCTTACGAAATATCAATCCTAAGGGTCAAAACCCTTGAATTGGGAGTAAATAAATCCAAATAACTCAAGGGTTCAAACCACACTCTTGGAGAGACTTTCCCAAGGGTTTCCCAGTAGAATCCAAGGGTTCTCTAAGTGGTTTTGGACCCTCAAAACCCATGTCTTTGGCCACGTTGACCCATAGTTATACAACAGAGGTGTAACCCTGATGAGTGAAAGGAAGATAGGTGTTTCCTTATTCTCATTTTCTCCTGTATCCTATCTTATCAAAGGGTATTTTTGGCACTGTCCGATGTGATACTTCCTAGGAATGGGATTTGGCTACTTCCGGCACTTGATTTGCTACGTGTTTCTACAATTCTAGCTTAACCTTGAGTAGCTCCTCTAAAGTGAGATTGCAGTGCACTTTAGTATTCTTTACTACCTTCGTATTCCTAGGTATGACTAAGTTTTCATTTCTTACCATGCCCGTGGTTGCTCTCATACAAGTAGACTTTGCCTCCCATGGGCCTGTGAAATGTGGTAGTTCATGCAAAGAATTAGAATTGAAGTCCAATTTCTCACTAGAGTGGCCATCCTCTGGTTCTCCATAAATGAAAGGAATATCGTGTGGAAATTGATCATGTAAGTCATCCACAAGTTCAATGGGAGGAGGATTTTCACTTTCTTTTGCCCAGTTCTCTTCTTGAATCTCTCTTAGAAATTCTTGGGAATACCGATTCATAGAAGTAGCTTCATTCATGAGTGTCACACAGTCTCTCCATACATCATTGGAATGCGAACATGTACACTTTTTGAGTGAGGAGCACGCGTTGGTGCAGGTGTCATGTTCATAATACATATGAGCATCATGATGTTCCAAAACTCTAGTATTGAATTGTCTCCTTAGTAGATGAAAGTAATGGGTGATTTGAATCTTCCACAAAAACAATATCACAGCTAACAAAAAATCATTTAGTATGTGGATGATACAGACATTAGCCTTTGCTTTCAGAACTGTACCCAACAAAAATACATTTCACTACTTTATCATTGAGTTTTTTGCATTATTTTTTAGGCACCAATGCATATGTCAAACAACTGTAGACACACAGATAAGCAACTGTTGGAGATAGACTTCTGCGGAAGCACGCGAACAGCACAAGGAAGAAGAAGAAGCTTGGAGCACAACACACAAGACTGAATATCATACTAGAGAATGTACAAAGATAAATAGCCCATTAGGGCAATCGGCGTATATACAAGCCGGGGGAGAAAACCTCCTAAAGAGGGAAAAAAGTGCCCCGGCGGTCCTAGAGTGTTCACACACATCACTACCTAAATATATCAACAAATCCCCCCTGGGAGTGATGCGGTGAACAAGGAGCTGGCACTCATGTATAAGGAAGTGCCAAGCTATGTGGAAATCACTCCACAAAAGGAAGTAAGCCCAAAGCTTTGCGGAAAGCTTCAAACTTCTCCCTAGGCAGAGCCTTCGTGAAAAGGTCTGCAATGTTCTCCTGCGTGGGCACATATGCCAAGCTGATCTCCCCAGCAGAGAACCTCTCCCTGACATAGTGATAATGCACCTCAATGTGCTTAGTGCGAGCATGGAACACAGGGTTCCTCGCAACTGCGAATGCGCTCTGACTGTCAGTGAAGATGGTGGTGGCAGAAGACTGGCCAACACCCAAATCAGCCATAAGGCGTCTGAGCCACACACACTCAACAGTCGCTGTGAAAGCTGCCCTATACTCAGCCTCACAACTGGAAGTGGCCACAGTAGGCTGCTTCTTGCTCAACCAAGATATACATGAGCTACCAAGCATGAAGCAAAAACCACTGGTGGACACACGAGTGTCATAGCAACCAGCCCAATCTGAGTCAGAAAAAGCATGCAAATCTGGCGGTAGTGATCCCCCCTTGGGATAAAACAACCCAAGTAGCCGAGTACCACTCAAGTAGCGAAAGATGCGCTTAACCGCTTTCCAATGCGTGACTCCTGGGCAATGCATGAACCTGCTCATCTGTGAGACAGCAAATTGAATATCTGGCCGAGTAATGCATAAGTAAATCAAGCATCCAACAGCCTGCTGATAGAGAACAGCATCAAATGCATCTCCAGCATCATGAAGACTCAATCGTAAACCTGTCTCCATAGGAGTGGCAATAGGCTTACAGTCTTCAAGGCCAAAACGCTGCAATAATGTGTCAATATATTTCGTTTGACACAAAGCCATTCCACCATCAACGTGCATAAATTGAATGCCCAAATAGTGATGCAAATGCCCCAAATTAGACATCTCAAATGAGGCTTGCAAATCAGCCTTAAAATCAGCAATATGTGTCTCAATAGGACCAGTGAGCAGCATGTCATCAACATAGACAACAATGATCAGAAGCACATCATTAGCACGCTTAACATATAAGGTGCTTTCAGTTGGACTGTTCTCAAAACCATGTGCAATCAGATAGGCATGTATCTTCTCATACCAAGCACGTGGTGCTTGCTTTAAACCATATAACGCCTTCTTTAACCTGCACACCTGGTTTTCATGCCCTTTCTGCACAAAGCCACGGGGCTGAAAAACATACACTTCTTCATGCAAGTCACCATTCAGAAATGCTGTTTTAATGTCCAACTGATGTACATTCCAACCATGATGGGCTGCAAGTGCACAAATGCTCCGAACAGTAGTCATATGGCATGTAGGTGCAAAGGTCTCATCAAAATCAATGCCTCTTTCCTGCGCATAACCCTTTGCAACAAGCCTAGCCTTATACCTGTCAACTGTACCATCAGGTTTACGCTTCAGCTTGTATACCCACTTAGTGCCAATGGCCTTCTTGCGAGGAGGCAAGTCACATAAAGACCATGTACCATTCTTCATTATAGCATCATATTCAGATTGCATAGCAGCCATCCAATTTTCTGAATTTTGTGCTTCATCAAAAGAAACAGGCTCATTCTCATCACAGAGACTAGATGCAGCCATAGCATAGCAATCTGATGCAAAGGAGGCACTATGAGAGCCTGAACGAGGACGATATGACAAAGGTGCATCTAATTTGCTGTCACGCAAAGTCTGCACCAGCCATTTTGGCATAGTTTTTGCCTGCTCAATATCAGCTCTCTCATCAACAAGTGCATCGTGTAAATCTGCATCAGAAATGGAATGATCTGCATCATCATATGAAACCTGCAAAGGTTGAGAAGTTGCCTCATTAGGACCAGCACTAGCCTGTCCACCTGTAAAAAGAGGCATCAAAGTATCATACATGTCTTTGGAGCTAACAGATGTCTCTTTAGTACATGAAAGCAATGGCTGAATAGCATCTTCCACAAAGACAACATCACGGCTAACCAGAATGCGTTTAGTCTGTGGATGATACAGACGATAGCCTTTACTTTCAGAACTGTACCCAACAAAAATACATTTTATTGCCTTATCATCCAATTTTCTGCGATGTTGTTCAGGCACTAATGCATATGCCAAACAACCAAAAACACGCAGATGAGCAACAGATGGCTTGCGGTCATGCCAAGCCTCATATGGAGTGATAGACTGCAATGCTTTAGTGGGACACCTGTTCAGTACATATGCTGCACACATGACAGCCTCAAGCCAGAAACTATGTGGTAAAGCCTGACTTTTGACCATGCACCTCGCCATCTCCATGAGTGACCTATTCTTTCGTTCAGCAACTCCATTCTGTTGAGGTGTATACGGCACTGTACACTGGTGTTTTATCCCACGTTCAGCCAGAAATGCATTAAAATCTGAAGACATATATTCCCCCCCTCGATCAGAACGGAGGGTGCCCATTTTACATGCTGACAGATTTTCAGCCAAAACCAAAAACTGTTTGAAGCACATGAACACTTCGGACTTTGCTTTGAGTGGATATACCCATGCATGCCTGGATAAATCATCAATAAAAGTCACGAAGTAAAGGTAATTTCCAAAAGAGGGTGTCTGCATAGGACCACAGACATCACTATGTACAAGCTGTAATTTTTGCGTAGCCCGAACTGAACCATCTTTTGGAAAGGAAGAACGCTGCATTTTGCCCAAAATACAGCCTTCACAAACATGTTTTCCAGGTGCCTCAAGTTTGGGCAAAGAGGACACCATTTCAGATTTCTGCAGGCGTAACAAACTAGCAAAATTCAGATGACCAAAGCGTGCATGCCAAAGCTTTGCATCTGACATAGCCTGAGAATCATGAACTGCACATGCCGAATCATTCACAGATCTTTCATAGTCTATGAGCTTGTACAACCCACGACATAAAATGCCAGAAGCAATAATCACATCGCCATTTGAGAGATCATGGACTGTACACCTGTCATTAACAAATTTCACAACCAAGCCAATCTTGGCTAATGCAGAAACTGATAACAGATTCTTTTTGATCCCTGGCACAAATAAAGCATCTGACAAAGTGAAAGAACTACCATCAGCAGTAGTCAGAATGATCTTACCAACTCCCATAACAGGATAAGAGGAGTTATTGGCGCATGTGACAGTATTCCCTGTAGGAGCAGGCTCAAGTGAAGAGAAGAAACTGCGCTGCGAGGTAATATGTTTGGTCGCCCCACTGTCAAAGTACCAAACATCCGAGTCTACTGCAGACATGCACTGATCATGAGAAGATGGGTCAAAAGTGCAGACAGTAGTAAACGCCCATTCTTCTTCCTGCACAAGATTTGCAGACTCTGTTTTTGGTGTAGAGGCCTCTGCAACAACCATTCCAGCCTCTTTCTTCTTTGCCTCTTTAGCAGCCAGTTTTGGACAGTTCTTTATAATATGATCATTTCCTTTACAGTACTTGCAGAACAATTTCTGCTTTTCTGATTTCTTTTCATCTTTATCCTGGTTCTTCGATTGTGCAGCATTTGCAGATTTCTGCTTACTAGTAGAAGAGCTCCATTTTCCTTTGCCCTTCTGACTAGCCAGGAAAGCTTGATCTGCAACACGCATAATGGACCTGTTCTGCCTGGACTGATCTTCCTGCAACAGAACAGAGACTAATTCCTCAAATGACAAGGCATTCGGATTGCCTTTCATCATCAACCGAAGAGTAGAGGCAAAACTCTGATATGAATCAGGAAGACCATTCAGAACGGTCTGCACAAGTGAGCTATCTGGTATAACCTCATCAGCAAAAATCAATTGTTCCTTCAGGTCTTTGATCTTTGTAAGAAAACTGTCCATAGAATCACCTTCATTCATGTGCTCACTCTCCAACTGTTTTCGGAGGTAAGCAACACGAGCCTCATTCCTAGCCTGGTACAAAGTGGTAAGTGTATCCCAAGCATCCTTTGCTGTTCTGCAAGAGCGAATGTGAGGAATAATGGCACGTTTGACAGACAAAGCTATCAATGCATGTGCCTGGGCATCTCTGCCATCCCAACGAATCTGCTCTGCAGTAGGTGCAACAAAAACAGCAGCACGAACAGGAATCTGCGGAATATCATCTTCGACACCATCTTCATCAGCTCCAACACCTGTATTTGCAGTACCTGTCGTTACAGGTGTAACAGGACGTCTTTCAACACCCTGCACAATGTTCCACAATCCTTTTGCAACCAGTACATGTCGCATCATATAAGCCCATAATGGGTAGTTGGTACCATCCAACTTATCCTCAACAGCCAACATACGGAATACATCACTGCTTTCAGCCATGGCCGGTGACTAAAATACCTTGATGCAGAAAATTGACTGTATCTAAAAAAGTTGAACGGAACTGCCCAAACGAGTTCTGCTAGACCTGTAGCAGACTTCGAGACCCTTAAACTGGCGAACAGAAACTGGTATATACCTTTGGCACAAAAGGACGAAATAGCCTGCACAAGCGCTGCGATAGTGCGTTCGGAGGCCGAAACGAGCTCAGATCGCGATTTTGGCACCACACAGCAAAGCTGTTTTGATCTCGGAAACACCTTGAGTATGCTCACCAAATTTCGTGCGAATCTGAGACTGCAAACGGAGGAGTGTCGATGGCGCCCTAGAAGAAGCGACGACCTGCTCTGATACCAATTGTTGGAGATAGACTTCTGCGGAAGCACGCGAACAGCACAAGGAAGAAGAAGAAGCTTGGAGCACAACACACAAGACTGAATATATTACTAGAGAATGTACAAAGATAAATAGCCCATTAGGGCAATCGGCGTATATACAAGCCGGGGGAAAAGACCTCCTAAAGAGGGAAAAAAGTGCCCCGGCGGTCCTAGAGTGTTCACACACATCACTACCTAAATATATCAACAGCAACAAGTGGGTTTGGACAATGTGAAACCTTTTATGCAATGATAGAATGTTGTGCTTTGGTCGGACATCTTTTAAGTACATATGTTGCACATATAATAGCCCCAAGCTAGAAACTATGTGGGAAAGCTTGAGTTTTGATCGTACACCGTGGTATCTCCATGAGAGACTTGCTCTTTCTTTCAGAAACACCATTTTGTTGAGGTATATATGGCACTTTATACTAATGTTTTATCCAATGCTCAAGTGGAAATGCATTAAAATCAGAAGACATGTATTCCCTCTTGGATAAGAATGGAGGGTACCAATTTTACATGCTGATAGATTTTCAGCCAAAACAAGAAACTGTTTAAATCACATACAACACTTCAGAATTTTCTTTCAATGGATATACCCATGCATGCCTGAAAAACTCATCAATAAAATTCATGAAGTAAAGGTGGTTCACAAAAGAAGGTGTCTGCATAGGACCACAAACATCATTGTGAACAAGAAGCAATTTGTTAGTAGCTCAAGCTGAACCATCTTTTGGGAAGGAGGAAAACTACATTTTTCCCAAAGTATCTCCTTCATAGACATGTTTACTAGGTTCCTTAAGTTTGGAGAGAGAGGAAACCATTTCACATTTGTACACATGTAGCAAACAAGAAAATTTCAAATGACCAAAACATGCATGCCAAAGATTTGCATCTGAGATAACCTATGATCTTGAACTCTGCATGTTGAATCATTGATAGATTTTGCATAGTCTATGAGCTTATACAACCCATGATGTAAAATTCCAGAAGAAATAATAACATCTCTATTTGACAAATCATGAACTATACATCTATCATCAACAAATTTGACAATGATGCTGATATTGGCTAATGCTAAAACTAACAAAAAAATTTTGTTGATCCCTAACATAAACGAAGCATCTGACAATGTGAAAGGACTACCATCAAGAGTAGTTAGAATACTAACTCCCATGAGTGGATAAGAGGAGTTTTTGGTGCATGTGATAGTATTCCTTGTAGTGGCAGGCTCTAGTAAAGTGAAGAAATTACATTGCAAGGTAATATGTTTGGTTTATCGATTATCAAACTACCAAACATCTGAGTCTACCAGAGACATACATTCTATATGAGAAGATGGGTCATAACTGCAAGAAAAAGAAAGTAAATGCCAATTTCCGCTTTTCTCTTTTCTTCTCGTCTTTCTCTTCCTTTTTTGGTTATGAAGAATTAGTAGATTTTTGCTTGTTAGTAGATGAGCTCCATTTAATTTTTCCCTTCTCATTAGCTAAGAAAGCTTGACCTGCTACATGCATAATGGACCTATTCTGCTTGGAGTGGTCTTCCTACAACATCAATAGAAGAGTAGAAGCAAAAATATGATATAAATCAAAACTATGATATGACTCTGGAAGGCCATTCAGAACAATCTACACAAGAAAATTCTTTGGCAAGACTTCATCAGTAAAAATCAATTATTCCTTCAAATCTTTGATCTTTCTCAAGACATTAACCATAGAATCTCCTTCATTCATATGCTCATTCTCTAATAGTTTTCAGAGGTAAGAAACACGAGCCTCATTCCTTGCTTGGTATAAGATGGTAAGTGTATCAGAAGCATCCTTTGTTGTTTTGGAAGAGTGAATATGAGGGATAATGGCATGTTTGATAGACAAAGCTATCAATGCATGTGCATGAGAATCTTTTCCATCCCATTGAAGTTGTTCTACAGTAGGTGTAGCAAGAACTGCAACACAAATAGGAATTTGAAGATCATCATCTTTAACACCATTTGCATCACCTTCAATAACTGTATTTCGAGGTGTACTAAGTGTTTTTCAACACCCTGCATAATATTCCACATCCCTTTTCCTACCAATACATGATGCATCATATATGCCCATAATGGGCAATTGGTACATTTTTGAAGTACTTGGGATCTGCCCACATGGCCACCACTTCCTGTAGAGAGCGACATGCCTTCTCGGAGTCCCTCTCTACAAGGAAGATCATGTGGGATCCGAGTGCATTTTTCAAGAAGTACCACATGTGTTGCAAAGGAGACCCACATGTAGCTGATCAACAGACCTTTGAACTGTGATCTCATTGTGATTTATCGAGGATTGAAGGAAAGTGAGGGAAAAGAGTATTTATAGAGTAGGTCAGTGTATTTTGTAATGAACTTTGTTCACACAAGCACTCAAACAAAAAAGAGAAAAAAAAACTATGATGCAAATTATAATCCCTCTATACTAATGTCCAAGTGGGCATCATGCCTTCTTATATATTTGGCACTGTGCCAATGTGATGCATGATTTGAGTGCCTTGACAAATAGACCATGATGACATTACACCTTGTCCGCTTGAATATGCTGATTCGGAAAAAAGACCACAAGATCATCATTCAATGGGAATGCCCGCTGCATCAACAAATGAAGAAGTTGCAACATGTTCTTCAAAGGTCTTCCCTATTGATGTTGGAGGCCACACAGATTGATGCCACATGCTCTGCTCCATGGATCTTCTTCTTTATTGTGTTCCTAAAGGAAATACATGTTCAATAAAAAATCAAAGTAATGGCAATCATTCTAAGCAGGCAAGATTATCAATCCATTGAATTTGTTGCAGGGTTTGGTTTTCGCCCCTCTAGGTTTGATGTTTTCAAATTACTCATAGGTCATACATTCTTTGTCGTTTTGCACACCCATGGTTTGCAAAGACACTACTTATCTCCTCCTCTGGTAACTGTGAATTCTCAATTATAAGCATGAGCTTAAGGATCAAACTACGATCATCAAGAGTGTACATGTGATTAGTCTACATATCTTTCCTCATAAAAAAATCATCATTGGGTTGTATTCTGAAGGAGCTCTAGTCTCATATCCATTTTCATTTATAGGTATCCCTTCAAGTCCTTCTCACATTCTTGATATTTAACTTTCCTCCCATACTAGCATGTCATGAATTCAACCACTTCATGAATAGGTATCTATAGGAGTATGTCCATTGGATTGAGAAATCACTAAAGGTCATCTAAAACATCACGAATAGCTGAAAATGTTGCACTTTCTTCATTGATAGCCAAGAAAATAATATGATGAGGCAAACTCACTTTTGTTTCCTATCGTTAGAGATCATACATGAATGATAAATCATACTCTATAACTCTATAACCAAATGAGGCCAAATTGCTACAACGAATAAGCTGATTATTGTTGCCACGAAAGCCAAAAACTACTTTAAGGTACTTGCAAAATTTACCAAGATTTAGGAAATGCAAGTTGTCATAGAACAAAGAAGCTGAGAAATCCTTTCACACCCTCAAATCAACAATCACCTTTGTCTCGATTCTAGTTTTTCATGATTCTAGGAAACCTTTTTATTGAAGACGGATTCATCAATTTTTTTCTTTAGGAGCCATTGTGTTTCAACATGGGGATTCTGGCCACTTGCATCAAACCCTAGTCCATTCAAAGAAGTTTCTCCCCTTTGAATATAAACTTTGAAATCCAATATGACGAACTTCTTGCCATGGTGGGTAGTTATATCTTGCATCATCATCTCCAACAAGAAAGTGATAAAGTTAACGATCATACCAAACGAGTAGTTTATGACCACACACAACCTTAAGAGAAGGTTGTGTGTGGTCATAAACTACACACAACCTTAAAGAAAGGAGAAGATCGTATCTTGCATTAAAGAAAGGAGAAGACACTCTTGGTCAAAAAGAAAGCTATCAAAGCCAACAACTATCTCATTAGTAATTATCTCCTCAAACTGCCATGAAGATTAAGCAATGATCCATTGATTTCATGAGTCTCTACCGCACAATGAGTTATCTCGTAATGTAAAATAGAGAATCCAAGAAGCAAAGGTCATGAAGTTAATGATTTGCAAAATAATGCCCTACTATATTCCACGAATGTGTTGTAGATGCTCCAAGAAAAACTAGAATCCAAATACTTCAATAACAAAATTAAAATTTTGGAGCCAATCATTTGGGAGTGAATAGGACAATAAAGCTCATATCAAGAGATTTTCAATGGCTCCAACTATGGAAAGAATTCAAAGGACATATTGGAACATATGATACTTGCACAAGATGTAAATTAAATTTCCATAAGACTCATCATCCATTGCAACCCATATCTATTCGACCACAACCATGATCTTCCTTGTGTATGGATTTTCATAGATCTACGAATCAAACAAGCATGATTATATTCTTGTTGTGGAGGGACACATGATGAATTCTCTTCCAATGTGCATAGACAGAATGTGTGGTTTGAGGAAGAGGTGATGTCATGCGTACTCCTTAGCTTACACCATGGTCATGCACAATGTCTTGCCTTCCCTATGCACATATCCTCACTTGGAGGACTTTGGATAACCATGCAATTGATCCCTTGCCACAAGATCATAAAACTTTCTTGATGATATGTCATGTCATCACCTATATCATTGATAATGCCATCATGAAACATTCTAGAGTAGCCTTCACCAGACTCAAATATTTACATCAGGTGTTGGCCAAAAATATTGTATAAAGTAGATCTTGGATCTAAGGGTTCAGCCGGTTCAGACAAATATGAAATCGAACACTATTTGGTCACTCGTGTGTATGGCCAAAGATCTCGAGACTGTACTTAAGTAGCAGAAGTTCATGTGTCTCTTAAACAATTAATCCACTTACCCTAGTGGTTAAGTCTCAAGATTGTGAAGGAGGAGGTTTTCGGTTCCAATCCTATGGGGATCATGGGGAGAGCATTTTTCCCAAGGAGCTCTAGAGCCTTCTAACTCAAGTTAATGTGAGTTAACTTGAGTCGAGTGAGACGTAACTCGAGTGGCAAGTACACCAACCACTAGTGGACTCTAGTGGAACATATTAAAGGAGTGGATGATATTGCACATGCATTTGTGCTCCTCGATGATTCAAGCAACTATATATATAGGCATAAGGTTGGGAGATGATTCATCTCTTTAGCACGTTGTCGGAAAGATTTCATCCTTTCCGTTGATGACCAGAGAAAATGAAAACAACTGTTTTGGTGATCTCAAACCTTTTATATCACTGTTAAACAATTGTGTGGATTGGAATTAACTACTTTTGAAGTGTTTGCAGGTACAGGAAATGATAAAGAATACATGTTCATATTAGGGTTTACTCTAATTTCACATTTAATGAGTTGTTTTATTTATACATGCAGGAAACATGGGTATATAACCCTAGGATTTCATAAGTTTATATAAGTTTAAGTCAGTAGGGTTAATCCAAAGGATCTTAACTGCTTCTAATGGGTTAATGCTAGGGTTTACTTAAATGTTAATGGCTAATGATAGGGTTCAGAAAAGATTTTAAAGGGTTTCAATGGATTTCAGAAGGGTTTTAGTAGGTTTTCTAGGGTTTTAGTATGTTTCAAGGGTTAAAATAACTACTATTTAATGAAATTAATCTATAATTAAGCATTGGTTAACTTATAAAACTAAATTATGATTTAATTAGTTACCTTAATAGTGTGTTTATATTTTAATACTAAGGTTCTAATTAATTAATTTCTTATCCTAAGCTTAAATTAAAAGAATTATTTAATTATCAAAATTTAGGATAATAGAATTAAAATGAAAATGAAGTGGATAATTAATGAGTGGTGTATGTGAGTGGTGATTAAAGTGTGGTGAGAGTTGAGTGTGTAAATAAAGTGGTTAAAGTAGGAGGTTGAAAGTGTGGTAATTGTGAGTGCAAGTTAAAAGAATGGTTTAAATAGATTATGCATTTAAAGTAGTTAAAGGTAAATGAAAAGAGTGGTGATTAAGTGTGGGTTAAAGAATGGATGAGAAAATAAAGGAACTAAAAAAAGAGTGGTAAGCTCATGATTTGTGTGTATATAAATGTGTATGCTTCTTGAGTTTTCCTAATGTGTTTTTTTCAGGTAACTCCTTCTTTGCTTTCTGCTCACGCATGAGAGTGATTTTAGTTTTCTTTTTATCTTCTTTTTTCTTCTCCCTTCTAGAGAAGAAATTATTCCTTCTGATTGTGGCAGGTGTTCTGTCGCGAGAGTAAAGGCCCAATGGAATGCGTTATCATCATTTGCTTGTGTGTATAAAGAGAGAGACAATATTTAGTTTCTCTCTTTCCCTTCCTCGATCGCTCACGTTGTAGGCGTTGTTTTTCACGCAGGGATTGAGAGAGTTTAAGAGAGAGAGAGAGATATGCAATTCTCTCCCCTTTTCTATGCCTGGCATCGCATATTCAGACAATGGCTGACTCTGACGGCGACACAGAAGATTCTGGCAGTCAAAAAATAGAGAGAGAAGTTCTTCTTTTCTCCTCCTCCCACGACGGCTGCTACAAAATATGAGAGAGCGACTGTTTTGGTGATCCGACGGACTCATCTTGGTCGTCATCATCCCCGCCAATCATCGCAATTCATAGCGCATGAATTAGAAATAGGAGAGATCCGGCAAGAACTTGATCGCTAAATATCTGAAAAGGGAGGCATACGGATCATCTGATGAACGAGGGGGCATGAGCTCAAGGGTTGTGCTTCTCTGACGTTCAGCACGGAAGCTCTTCTCGCCATAGCCGGGCTCGTCGGCCATGGTCGATGTCTCCATGGCATGCCAACTTCCCAGTCCTGAAGCTCCTATGAGCTATCGAGTGGGCTTCCAGTCAACCGATCTTAGTCCTAGCTTCTCCATCGCATTTTCCGCGTATCACGTTGAAGTTTGAGGCGATTCATGTCAAGTTTTCTCTGTATTTCTGGTTTATCTTGCGGAATATCTGACTTGGGGAGAGCTCATAGCGACGAAGCAGAGTCATCTCAGAAACTCTACAGCACCAATGCTGCCAGAGAAGACTATAGCGAGGAGCAGAAATTCGGGCTCGCGGGTCCCGATGATGATGCAGATAGGCTGCACCATAGTGAGGTGCTTCCACCAACAGTAGTCATGATCATACTCATGGAGTCCTGCCGCGGCTAACCGTATACGTTTTCATGAACCAGGATACATTCCATGAAGAAAGAACGAGAAAGACAGACAGAGAGAGAGAAAGAACGACAGAGAGAGACAGAGAGAGATAGAGTGAGAGAGATAATTAGTTAGCGAGAGAAAGAGAGAAAGGTGAGTTCCTATGGTGGGAGTTGGCTGTAGATGCAGAGGGAAAGAGAGAGAGAGAGATTGAGAGTCATAGAGAGAGAGAATATTCTATGATATACTTAAGTAAAATATTTTATCAATAATTCATTCAATTTTCTAATTTCAATGTAAGCATATATTTATAGATGGTTACGTATATATGTTTATGCTTAGATGTATGAGCATTCATACATATGAATGGATGCATTAGAATGTATGTGTTCATATGTTTGCATATATGTGAACATTTAAATGCATGTATTAATGCAAATGCATGTTTGCATGTATGAACCTATTGTTAGCATGTGTATATATGTGATAGAAAGAGTATTAGCATGAGTTTTTGAACAATAGAGAATTATATAAGAGTATGGATGTTATGAATGTATGTATATATAAGTATAAACATAAAAGAGTCAGGTAATTTTTTTGTTAGCCTAAGTTCAAGTTTTCAAATGTAATTTAGCTTATGTTAAGTATTCATGTGAAAATTTATAAGCATGAGTATGCAAGTAAATGAGAATATATGAATAAGATGTATGATGCATGTGCATATTAGAGAATATGCATATTAGCATATATGAACATGTGCATATGAGTATGTGTATAAGCATGGATAGTGTGTGTGCTTAAACCTTAGTGTTAATGCATATTTGCATATGTGAACTTTATGTTAGCATGTGCATATGTGTGAGTATGTGCATATGATTAATGCATGTGCCTAAGAAAATGCATGTGTGCCTGTATAGGTAGCATATATGCATAAGTGAGTACGGAACATGTACATAAGTGAGGTATATGCATGAGCATATGCATGTGTATCAGTAAGTATAGTTATTTAATTCAAACATTTATTAGTAGCATATATATGAATAATTTTAGCATGCAAATTTGAATGTTAATGATTTTTTTTTATTGATATATACTAATATGCTAATGTGTTTTTTTCAGAAACATTGAAGATTAAAAAGCAATTGCAGTGCAGTGAAGTGAAGCAAAGTGAAGATTTCATCAATTCAATTATCCAACAATCTGAATTAAATCCATAGAAATTATCCTTGATTAAGCTTTGTATAGGATTCACTTATTGTTAGCCATCGTTTAGAGAAATTATATCATTTTATAGCATTGTAATCATCCATTATTGTCATTAGGATTAATTCAATTCTAATTTGCATTAGCATTCTTGTCAATGTTATCTGAACTCGTTAATTTCAATTTCTCATGATTATTCTCAGAATAGATTTTTTTCTTAATTTTTCATTCGTATGTCGAAAGGAATAGGAACTACCAGTAGTTCTAAAAATGAGTCTGATATGAAGCACGAATTAGAACACTTAATTCTAGGCACATTGCTACCATCTCCAATTGAGAATTCATATAACAACGAAAATATCGAACCTGAAATAATTAAAGATAAAATAGTTCACGAGTCTTTACGCCCGATAGAATACGATCGTCTTGTTTCTCGACTATTACCGTTATTTACTATCGTTTTGCCTGAACCGGAGTTCAACGACGACTTATTCCCACCGAAATTAGTGCGAAAACCGAGCTCAGAACAAAGTACAACTGAAGAAAAGGATATAATTAAAGATCAAATTACCGGTGAGAACTTAGTTTCACCTTATCAAATAGAAGCTATTGATCGCTATAGAGCAGCTCAGCCTTACGGTTCTTAGACGTTTCAAATTTCCTAGATTTAAGAGTTACCTATTCCAAATTTCCTAGATTTAAGAGTAAGTTAGAATTTCTGATACCTTAGAGGAGAGAAAAATATACCTAAACCACCTACGATTGTCTCATACACCCTGCGTGTGCCGAGGGATTTAGTGGCTGACTGATCCACCAGCCTTATGTCCGCAACTTGCCGACATCTTGGTGAACCCGACGTGAAGGTTCGGCATGACATTGTAGGTATAAAGGTATATTTACTTTCTGTTTTGCATATGCATATATAAATAATTTGATGATTGAAGAAGAAGTATCGACATCCTTTGTAGCTGCAGCTGATTGATCCTCGTCACGTCACCTTTATCCATCAACTTTCATGAAAGTGACGATTGCACATGCATGAAAAGATTGTGCACTGAGCACATTCACAACGAACCTCTTCATCAAGCTGGTTGATCAGGTATATTTATTCTTATTCTGTTGCATAATAGTAGGAAAAGTTTCTTTCTAGTTGCAAAGAAGTAAGAAAATTTGCTTTATTCCACAATAGTAGGAAAGTTTTCTTTATTTCTATTTTCAAAGCAGTAGGAAATTTTTCTTTATTTTTGTTGGCAAAGAAGTAGGAATATTTTCTCTATTTCTGTTTCTTTCACCACGGAGTCGTATCAGGATCAAGATATAGACGGATTATTACGAGAATTATATACGTATATTTCATATTTATCTATAAAGTTAGACTTATCCACTATGGCTGATCACTTTGAAGAGCAGCGAATTTGGAAGATCATAGATGCAATTAAAACAGATAGGGGGGAATTTACTGGAATAAACGTAACAGCTTATCTTAAATATTATGAACAATTGACAGAACAATATGGGTTACCTGAAGACAATAAAAAAGATACATTTATACGAATTGCTCATGGGTTCACTAGAGAGAGAATCCAATTGCGAGTAGTCCAACCAAACATGACTTGGGCGGATTTCAAGACTCGGCTTCTTACTGAATTTTCGCATGAAGATTACAGTAAGAATAATAGAGCCACATTCATGCGATGGGTAGGAACAACAAAGTTAGACCAACATATAACTCAGGTATTAACTGAGTTTGATATCAAATTTAACCAAATGCCTCAAGCAGACAGAACAGCTCTTGAACCAGATAAATTAAGAAATTTTCTAAACATGCTAGATCCATCTCTTAGACGAGAGCTAGAACCAATGCTTGAGGATGGAGCGACTGCAAGTGGGCTTACTGGAAATTGGGATAACGTTCGTGCAGCTGTCCATAGGTTAGCCCAAAGACAGGAGCGAAATCAGATACAAACTCCAAGAATATATGAAAGAGATGTGCCAGGAAAGATAGATAATGACCCCACTCCTTATAACCCTAGAAAGGATGACTCTGAAATTACAATGTTAAAAACATCAGTAGAATCACTTGTCAAAAATGTGGAGACTTTGGCGACTGAAATAGCTACTATAAAGAGTATGCAAGAGCTTAAATTGAGAGATCAGGAGAAACCAAAAGAATTAGAACAAAATCCTAGGAATCAGATGCCAGCTAGAAGACCATTTAACCAAGCACGTCGATGTCTCTGGTGTGATGATTTGGAGCATCCACACTGGACATGCAACTTATTCAAAGAGGCCAAGGATAAGAATTGGGTCACAGAAGTAGATCGAAAGATTTGTGACTATGTAACAAAAAGGCCTTTGGCATCAAATTATGGAAAAGGAGGTATGAAAACCTTCTTTGAAGCCTCCACAAGCCAAAATACATATGCTTGTAGGCTGGATAGTGAAGACTCTAATTGTGATTTCTGGGAGCAGGTTTATGATACTGCTAGTAGAGGCAAGTTATCTGTTGAGAACTTATATGCTACAAGCTCAGATATTAGATCAAAAACATGTTGGAATGAGCCAGTAGACATGTTCTCAGTTTATGCCCACGAAATTAATATAGATGAGAAGAGGAAACGGGATGAAGAGGGACAGTCTAAACGAACAACTAGGGCTAGAAAAGAGGGTGAAACGACTGATACAATTAAAGAACCGCCTATGATGGAGCCTAGTCAGGAACCAAAACAATAGGAACAAGAAAAGAAGTCTCAAAATAAGGGTAAAGGAAAGAAAGTAGGAGAAAATTTAGAAAAAAAAACTACAAGTGAAGATAGAAGTCAAGATAAACCAAATGAAACACAACCCATACGAGAAGAAGGAAGTAAGGAAGAAAAACCGAAAAAGAAACCTCCGACTTTCCGATTGATCTCTCAAATTGAGAAACAGATAGACATTCGGAAAGTTATGGATGAGAAAATCATGAAGGCAGAGGTAACCATGACATTAGAAGAATGGTTAGAATTTTCAAGAACAGATGTGAAGGAAGATTTCATGAGTATCATTAAAAGACGAAGAGAACCTATAGAGTATAGAACGGAAGATATTGAAATGGAGGAAAGAGAAGATCAGGATGAACCGAAAGTGAGTGTTGTACAAATAAATGAATCTGAGTATAGAGAAGCTTCTGATCGTAGCAATTATTTGGGACCTGTTATTGGATATTTGGAAAAAGGAAATGATGACCCAAATAGCCATTACACTCAGAAACATTGGGCTAGGGGTACCACTAAAACTATGGTTAAGATAGGAAATAATAATAAACCACAAGTAGCATTAATCGATTCAGGATCAGAAATCAATGTAGTCTCAAGAGAGATTTATAATGAGGGAAAATGGCCTATTGATCGTGACCATGGGTGGAAAATGAAGGCAGCCAACAATGCTTCTGGCTATTTACTAGGAGCTTGTGCTAATGTTCCTATTACTATTGGAGATGTTAAAGAGGAACATAATTTCTTTGTTCATGATGACTGCTCGTACCCAATTATTTTGGGGCAGCCGTTCATTTGTGAACAAAGAATGGAGACAAAAGTATTGGATGATGGAAGTGCTTTTGCAAGAATTCGTTCTCGTGATGGCCTTAAATCTGTTCAATTCATGAGGCTTTGTATAAACCATCCTCGTAATCGTAGGTCTTTAAGAAAAACTCCTTTAAGACACTTAGATCAGGATTTCGAATAAATGCCACTGTTGAGCGAGATGACAGTGGACTTTGGTTCGAAATCTCACAAAATCTTGTACAAAATTTAGATAAAATGACTGTTTATTTTCCGTCTGCTACTTTAAATATTTTTCATTTTAAACAAAATCCTAGAAAACTTAGAAAAAAATATGAAAAACATTTGAAAATCAAAGGAGATCTATTAATGGATGAAAGTATTGAACATATTATTGAATCTACACAATGCTTTTCAACATTAGAAGAATTAGAACTTTGTTATCAAAGTAAGTCTAATTCCCATATTCTTCTCTCTTCACTTGATATGTATGCATTAATTCAGGAATATGCCTCTAGTATTGATCATGAGTATGATGCCTTAGTGGAGACCAAATACAAAACTGTTAGTAAGAAGGTTAAACCCGTAGCTCAACCACTACCAAAAATCAGTAATGATATTATAAAGAATGTAAGTCATGAGCCAATCCTCAAAAATCCAACAAATATCGGCCATGTATTTACTAAAGAATCCTTAAATCAAATTAAATTAGATGCTAGTGGTTTCCTTCTTCCAGTAGAAAAAGAGTATTTTCTAAAGATTATTGAGCAACATGGAAGAGCATTTTCTCTTGAGCCTTCAGAGATAGGATGTGCAGATCCTAAGATAGTTTCACCAATGATTATTTTCACTATTCCCCATATTCCTTGGAATTTGCGCCCTATTCCTGTACCTAAAGCTTATCTTCCAGAGCTGATTAGAGTACTTAAAGAAAAAATTCATATGCATATTTTAGAATCCTCTTCAGCTCCCTATTCAAACCGTTGGTTTACTGTGCCCAAGAAGAGTGGAAAACTTCGATTTATCCAAGATCTTCAACCAGTTAATAAAGTGACCATTCGAAATGTGGGTACAGGTCCAATTGTGGATGAATTTGCGGAAGCATTTTCAGGCAATTCTATATATTCAATGGGTGATCTCTACTCTGGGTATGATCAATTTCAATTAGCATTAGAGAGTAGAGACATTACTACCATGAAAACACCTTTGGGATTAGTTAGGATGTGTACGTTACCTCAAGGTGCGACCAATTCAGTAGCACACATGATGAGTGCAATGAATTTGGTTTTGCACGATTTTATTCCTCACATTACTATGCCCTTTATAGATGACATTCCCATTAAGGGTTGCTTGGAAGAAGAGAAAGATAGCACTCTGGATGAAGATGGTTGTCGAAGATTTGTAAAGGCTCATATCCTTGATTGCAAAAAAATCTTTGAGCGATTTATTCAAGTTGGCTTAACATTATCTATAGAAAAATCTACTTTTGGTGTTAATGAGGTCCTCATTGTAGGTCATCTTTGTGGCCATTATGGACGGAAGCCATACCCTCAAAAAATTGATGCCATTAGTAAGATTTCGGAGATATGTCAAAATGTGAGTGAAGTTCGACGATTCTTAGGAGCCTGTATCTTCTATGTTATATGGATACCACATTTTGCACATATAGCTGACTGTCTTTATGATTTATTAAGGAAGAAAAGAAAATTTTTATGGACTGAAAAACATACTCAAGCAATGCGTAAATTAAAGAAGTTGCTACAAGAAGCTCTAGTCCTTAAACGAGTAGATTATACGAATAATAAGCCTATTATTTTGACTGTTGATACTAGTCCTATTGGAATTGGCTGGGTCATAAGTCAAGATGAGGAAGAGGGTAGAAGATATGCTATTAGATTTGGAGCTAAGATTTTACATAATACTCAAAGAAATTATCCTCAAATTAAAAGGGAACTTTGGGGTTTAGTCACAGCTCTAAAGTCCGATAAAGAATATTTCATAGGAGCAAATGTGATTGTGGAGACAGATTGTTTACCGCTAATTGGAATGATCACAAACTGTTCTTCACCAGATATTGCAATGCTTTGTTGGCTTTCTTATATCAAATTTATAAATCCAATTTTAATTCATATTTCAGGAAAATCTAACTCTGTTGCTGATATGCTCTCAAGAGCTAGGTATGATGAGAATGATGAAGTCAAAGTAGATACTAATACGATAAATTATGATTCCCAAGTTTATGTATATGAACAATTTAAGTCAGATGAATATGAAGGAGAGTGGCTAGAGATTGGAAAGTATCTTAGTACTTTAGTTAGATCACCTTCATGGTCTTCAAATAGATTTAGAAATATTAGAAAAAGGGCATTTAACTTTTTCTTAAAAAATGGATTGCTTTGGAGACATGCAAAGGGGAAGATCAAAATGCCTCAAAGAGTACTAGGTACTAAGAATCTTTAGATGCAAGTTATGAAGAGCATGCATGATACTTTATGGGCCGGGCATAAAGGTTTTGTTGCCACTTATGAAAAAATTAGAGAGTGTTACTGGTGGCCAGGTATTTATGTTAATGTAAAGAAATATGTAGATTCTTGCGATGTATGTCAAGTTTATTCATCGGTTAAGCATAGGGATCCACTACATCCTACGTATCCACCATGCATACATTATAAGTGGGTAGTAGACTTAGTAACCATGCCGAAAGGTATCGATAGAATGAGATACATAGTTCTTTCTCGTGAAGATCTTACTAATCATGTGGAAGGCCGAGCTCTAAGATCAAAACCTACTTTCAATGTATGCAAATTTCTTTTAGAAGATGTGATTTCGAGATTTGGGTATATTGAAAAAATAGTAGCCGATAGGGGCGAATTAGATGCGCAAGAGGCTAGGGAATTCTTTGCTAGGCATGGAATTCGTTTAGCTCTTACGACTGCATATAACCCTGAGGCTAACGAAAAAATTGAAAGAGGGCATTCCCCTATCATAAAAGCGATTTCTAAAGCTTGCAAAGGAGAATTGACGAATTGGCCAAAATTTTTGCCATTTGCTTTGTGGGCTGATAGAATGACCTGTACGAGAACGACAGGGTTAATGCCGGCAGAGCTTATGTACTGCCAAAAGCCAATTTTTCCAGTAAATACCCAAATTCTTACTTGGACTATGCTTCCTTGGAAAGATAATTTATCTACTGAAGACTTGTTAACTCTAAGGATTCAGCAACTAGAGCAAGGGAATGAGAGATTGGAAGACGCTGTAGAAAAATTAAAAAATTCTCGCCTTAAAAATAAAAAGTATTTCGATAAATCACATAGGTTAAGGCCAAAGCCAATAAAAATTAATGATTGGGTATTGATATATGATAGCACATTTGATATACAGTATGATGCCCGTAGAAAATTAAAAAAGCGTTGGTTTGGACCTTATGTGGTGGTCAAAATCTATGAAAATGGAATGTATGCCTTAAGAGAGTTAGATGGAACTCCGCTTAAAAATTTAATTGCAGGTAAAAGAATTAAAATATTTTAACAAAGAAATGAAGAATTTTATGACGTAATATATGATGAATGAAATGAAGAATGATTTTTTTTAATAAAAATAATGTTTAAATTTTCTTGTAATTATTATTTATTTCTTTTGCATGTATGAAAATAAAAAATTATTTATAAAAATTAATTTTTCTTGAAAGACTTTACATTGTTGCTTGATAGCAGGAGTTGAAAATGTTTTTTGTTTTGAACCAATTAATTAAAGACTGATTTATGATAAAGATGAAGCGCAAGAGATTGAAGAAAGTTCATGCAGTTTAAAAATTCCAGCAATAAAAGCGAATTTTGGATGAAAGGTGATGCTAAAGATGGAATCAATATAGATCAGGTGAAACAGTTCTAACCCTGATTAATGTTTTAAGTTTTGTTTTTCTTGCATTATCATAAGTAGAAATGTACATTCTTCAGATAGGTTAAGAAACCTCTTAAAATTATGAAAAGTAGAATTTATACTGAAGTAGGAATGTGCTTGAAGTGAAGATAGGGAGTAGAAGACCTATGGCTGTCATATGGATAGTTGAAGGAACCCTTAACTTGCAACTCCTAGTAGAAGTAGACTTGGTTTATATAGGTAAGCTTCCTTTAATCTGACCCATTTAGCAAAAGAGATCCTAGTTCCTGCTTTAGCTTACCTCTAGATCCTTTGCTCTGATTAGGGGTTAAGCCTTTCCCCTTCATCAAAAAAGTTGCGAAGAAAAATTGAAAGCAGTACATTAATGGCTGCTGCATATGAAAAGAGGGAAAAAAATGACACAAAGAAAAATTATGATAAAAAAAATTGAGATAAAAGAAAAATCAAATAAATCAGTTGTGGTCTCGAAATCACTTCTGATTTGAAAAGCGGGCTATATAAGGCGGATGTATGCTAGAGGGGAGTTAGTTTTTTGTATCTTAATGGCAAGTGGCTAGGAGATGAGGATAGAGGGCTTATATAACATATGCTTTACTTATGAACAGAGTTAATAGAAGAGTTAGTACGAACACTATTTAAATGACGTCTATAGTTTCTTTCTAAAACCTGTTTCCTATTCATGCATTGAACGAAAAGGTTTAAATTCAAGTTTACATAATTTTATAAGTTTTCTTTGCTATTTGAAGATGTACTAATGATAGAAGCATTTTTATATACAGACAATTTAAATTTGAGTCATGAATAAGTTTCAAAAGAAGTTGATATTGCTTTCTATGATCTGCAGGTTGGCCCATTGAGGACGATGTGCAGGTTTGGCCGGGGCGAATGTCGGAAAGATTTCATCCTTTCCGTTGATGACCAGAGAAAATAAAAACAACTGTTTTGGTGATCTCAAACCTTTTATATCACTGTTAAACAATTGTGTGGATTGGAATTAACTACTTTTGAAGTGTTTGCAGGTACAGGAAATGATAAAGAATACATGTTCATATTAGGGTTTACTCAGATTTCACATTTAATGAGTTGTTTTATTTATACATGCAAGAAACATGGGTATATAACCCTAGGATCTCATAAGTTTATATAAGTTTAAGTTAGTAGGGTTAATCCAAAGGATCTTAACTGCTTCTAATGGGTTAATGCTAGGGTTTACTTAAATGTTAATGGCTAATGATAGGGTTCAGAAAAGATTTTAAAGGGTTTCAATGGATTTCAGAAGGGTTTTAGTAGGTTTTCTAGGGTTTTAGTATGTTTCAAGGGTTAAAATAACTACTATTTAATGAAATTAATCTATAATTAAGCATTGGTTAACTTATAAAACTAAATTATGATTTAATTAGTTACCTTAATAGTGTGTTTATATTTTAATACTAAGGTTCTAATTAATTAAATTCTTATCCTAAGCTTAAATTAAAAGAATTATTTAATTATCAAAATTTAGGATAATAGAATTAAAATGAAAATGAAGTGGATAATTAATGAGTGGTGTATGTGAGTGGTGATTAAAGTGTGGTGAGAGTTGAGTGTGTAAATAAAGTGGTTAAAGTAGGAGGTTGAAAGTGTGGTAATTGTGAGTGCAAGTTAAAAGAATGGTTTAAATAGATTATGCATTTAAAGTAGTTAAAGGTAAATGAAAAGAGTGGTGATTAAGTGTGGGTTAAAGAATGGATGAGAAAATAAAGGAACTAAAAAAAGAGTGGTAAGCTCATGATTTGTGTGTGTATATAAATGTGTATGCTTCTTGAGTTTCCCTAATGTGTTTTTTTCAGGTAACTCCTTCTTTGCTTTCTGCTCACGCATGAGAGTGATTTTAGTTTTCTTTTTATCTTCTTTTTTCTTCTCCCTTCTAGAGAAGAAATTATTCCTTCTGATTGTGGCAGGTGTTCTGTCGCGAGAGTAAAGGCCCAATGGAATGCGTTATCATCATTTGCTTGTGTGTATAAAGAGAGAGACAATATTTAGTTTCTTTCTTTCCCTTCCTCGATCGCTCACGCTGTAGGCGTTGTTTTTCACGCAGGGATTGAGAGAGTTTAAGAGAGAGAGAGATGCAATTCTCTCCCCTTTTCTATGCCTGGCAGCGCATATTCAGACAATGGCTGACTTTGACGGCGACACAGAAGATTCTGGCAGTCAAAAAATAGAGAGAGAAGTTCTTCTTTTCTCCTCCTCCCACGACGGCTGCTACAAAATATGGGAGAGCGACTGTTTTGGTGATCCGACGGACTCATCTTGGTCGTCATCATCCCAGCCAATCATCGCAATTCATAGCGCATGAATTAGAAATAGGAGAGATCCGGCAAGAACTTGATCGCTAAATATCTGAAAAGGGAGGCATACGGATCATCTGATGAACGAGGGGGCATGAGCTCAAGGGTTGTGCTTCTCTGACGTTCAGCACCAAAGCTCTGCTCGCCATAGCCGGGCTTGTCGGCCATGGTCGATGTCTCCATGGCATGCCAACTTCCCTGTCCTGAAGCTCCTATGAGCTATCGAGTGGGCTTCCAGTCAACCGATCTTAGTCCTAGCTTCTCCATCGCATTTTCCGCGTATCACGTTGAAGTTTGAGGTGATTCATGTCAAGTTTTCTCTGTATTTCTGGTTTATCTTGCGGAAGATCTGACTTGGGGAGAGCTCATAGCGAAGAAGCAGAGTCATCTCAGAAACTCTACAGCACCAATGCTGCCAGAGAAGACTATAGCGAGGAGCAGAAATTCGGGCTCGCAGGTCCCGATGATGATGCAGATAGGCTGCACCATAGTGAGGCGCTTCCACCAACAGTAGTCATGATCATACTCATGGAGTCCTGCCGCGGCTAACCGTATACGTTCTCATGAACCAGGATACATTCCATGAAGAAAGAACGAGAAAGAGAGACAGAGAGAGAGAAAGAACGACAGAGAGAGACAGAGAGAGATAGAGTGAGAGAGATAATTAGTTAGCGAGAGAAAGAGAGAAAGGTGAGTTCCTATGGTGGGAGTTGGCTGTAGATGCAGAGGGAAAGAGAGAGAGAGAGATTGACAGTCATAGAGAGAGAGAATATTCTATGATATACTTAAGTAAAATATTTTATCAATAATTCATTCAATTTTCTAATTTCAATGTAAGCATATATTTATAGATGGTTACGTATATATGTTTATGCTTAGATGTATGAGCATTCATACATATGAATGGATGCATTAGAATGTATGTGTTCATATGTTTGCATATATGTGAACATTTAAATGCATGTGTTAATGCAAATGCATGTTTGCATGTATGAACCTATTGTTAGCATGTGTATATATGTGATAGAAAGAGTATTAGCATGAGTTTTTGAACAATAGAGAATTATATAAGAGTATGGATGTTATGAATGTATGTATATATAAGTATAAACATAAAAGAGTCAGGTAATTTTTTTGTTAGCCTAAGTTCAAGTTTTCAAATGTAATTTAGCTTATGTTAAGTATTCATGTGAAAATTTATAAGCATGAGTATGCAAGTAAATGAGAATATATGAATAAGATGTATGATGCATGTGCATATTAGAGAATATGCATATTAGCATATATGAACATGTGCATATGAGTATGTGTATAAGCATGGATAGTGTGTGTGCTTAAACCTTAGTGTTAATGCTTATTTGCATATGTGAACTTTATGTTAGCATGTGCATATGTGTGAGTATGTGCATATGATTAATGCATGTGCCTAAGAAAATGCATGTGTGCCTGTATAGGTAGCATATATGCATAAGTGAGTAAGGAACATGTACATAAGTGAGGTATATGCATGAGCATATCCATGTGTATCAGTAAGTATAGTTATTTAATTCAAACATTTATTAGTAGCATATATATGAATAATTTTAGCATGCAAATTTGAATGTTAATGATTTTTTTTTATTGATATATACTAATATGCTAATGTGTTTTTTCAGAAACATTGAAGATTAAAAAGCAGTTGCAGTGCAGTGAAGTGAAGCAAAGTGAAGATTTCATCAATTCAATTATCCGACAATCTGAATTAAATCCATAGAAATTATCCTTGATTAAGCTTTGTATAGGATTCACTTATTGTTAGCCATCGTTTAGAGAAATTATATCATTTTATAGCATTGTAATCATCCATTATTGTCATTAGGATTAATTCAATTCTAATTTGCATTAGCATTCTTGTCAATGTTATCTGAACTCGTTAATTTCAATTTCTCATGATTATTCTCGGAATAGATTTTTTTCTTAATTTTTCATTCGTATGTCGAAAGGAATAGGAACTACCAGTAGTTCTAAAAATGAGTCTGATATGAAGCACGAATTAGAACACTTAATTCTAGGCACATTGCTACCATCTCCAATTGAGAATTCATATAACAACGAAAATATCGAACGTCAAATAATTAAAGATAAAATAGTTCACGAGTCTTTACGCCCGATAGAATACGATCGTCTTGTTTCTCGACTATTACCGTTATTTACTATCGTTTTGCTTGAACCGGAGTTCAACGACGACTTATTCCCACCGAAATTAGTGCGAAAACCTAGCTCAAAACAAAGTACAACTGAAGAAAAGGATATAATTAAAGATCAAATTACCGGTGAGAACTTAGTTTCACCTTATCAAATAGAAGCTATTGATCGCTATAGAGCAGCTAAGCCTTACGGTTCTTAGACGTTTCAAATTTCCTAGATTTAAGAGTTACCTATTCCAAATTTCCTAGATTTAAGAGTAAGTTAGAATTTCTGATACCTTAGAGGAGAGAAAAATATACCTAAACCACCTACGATTGTCTCATACACCCTGCGTGTGCCGAGGGATTTAGTGGCTGATTGATCCACCAGCCTTATGTCCGCAACTTCCCGACAACGTGGTGGTTGTAATTATGAGTCTCTTTCATTTGTATCAGAGAACCCTTGTAATCTTCAAAAGATGATAAGTGTAAGTTGAGTTGTTTGCTTGAGTTTGCTTCACGTTTTCTAGCATAAATCTTATGAATTTCTAGACTTGAATATACTCTAGAAAAGAGAAGTTAGGAATCGCTCATAAGATTGACCATTCCCAAGAACTTTTAGATCAAGTCTTTGAGAAAAGTATCCTTAATTGGAAAATTTTCAATTTGGATTTGACTTGGTCAAGATATAGTACGATTGACCCAAAGAAAATGGACATAAAAGAAAGTTTGTGCATTTCTCCTATTGAAAGAATGTTTTGCGCACAACATAAACTTCCTTCTTTCTTGAAAAAGATATTAGATGCATTGAAGTTTGTGCACATGCATGGTTATATCTATTTGAAATGTAGCAAGTAGTATGTTTGTGCATGGATGCATGACATGCATGCAAAGCAAGCTCGAGAACTACTTGAATTAAGTTTCATGCATGAAAGAAAAACATGCCAAAACATGAATGCACTCATATGCATTTGCATACAAGCACATGCATTTGCATATGAAAATGCATGATTTTTATTAAGTAGATGAATAAGTACTTTCCTAATAGTAGCATATTTTGAAACACTTAAGATGGATATTAGGAAAGATGGAAAACTAGTTTATTGCAATGGTATGCTAGTTATCTTGTAACTCAGGTAACTAGTTCATTCTTTTCCTAGCTGATACTTGCATTACATTAAGTATACTCTATGTCTTAATTAGTAAAAGTAGACATGCGGAAAGTCAAGCATTCAGTTTTCTTGTCATCTAGATGAGCAAGAAAATAGAAATACTTGCAAACTCCTATGATGACTCTAAGTCTAGGAGATACTTAGAGAATCCTAAAACACAAGCTTAGAAAGAAATTTTACACTTGCTTGTGTGCAATTCATGAAGTAGCATGATAACTTAAGAAAAGTTTCCTTAATATCCTTGAGCACTTGCTAATGAACGCTCTTATTGGATTCTATCCCAAGATGTTATAAAAATCAAATAAAGCTAAATGGATATTACTATTATTTGAAATGTTAATGTTCAAAAGGTAGATGTTATGTTCCATATGTTGCATGTCTAGTAAGGATGGAAAGTCTTAACAAAACATGGAAACTTTGAAAGAAATCTTCCTTTTAGAAGGATTAAAGAGTTACTATTTGGTTTCATTAAGCTAATGGTGGCTTAAGAGGAAACCCTAGTTAAGTGATCTTTAGTAATTCGGATACTTCCTAAAGATAAGCTATGTAATGAAATAGTCAAGTTTCCTATTTCGTTAATCTCATGTTGTTCCTATGCTATTTAAGATTAATTATTTTGGGAATATAAAAGCAAACATCTTCAAGATATAGATGTTCACTCAAGAATATCATCTAGACAATAACTTTTGACATGCTAACATCTAGAAAAGGTGGGATGTCTAACCTTAAAAGTGATTGTTGTTATATCAATCCCAAGTTTTACCTCATACAAGGAGCAAAGCATTAGATTTTTTGAAACTCCAATACGCATGCACTAATTCAAGTTGAAAAAGTAGATCTTTTGAGAAAGATATTTATAAAGCTCAATCATTAAGGTATTCCAAGATGTTGGTAATATATCACTTCTAGGAAAGAATCTTGTTGATTCTTAAGTGACATAGAGGAGGATGAAGTGTTCATAGTAAATTTTATAGATTGGTTCAATAATCAAAATATGCTTGTACTTTAAACTATGCAATCAAAGTGGATTGTGGAATCATGTTAAAAGTACTCTAGTAACATCAAAGGGTTGAAAAATGATAATAATTGTTTCAAACTCAAGAAAAGGAATGTTTTTCACATACAAATGAAAGTTCAAGTCAAATGTTCATCAAGAAATGGCAAAACATGTCCTATAGTAATCCTTTGGTTTGATACTTGAGACATGAACCACTTCAAGCAATAAACATTTGATATTCTTGTCCCAAAGTCAAGAACTTCTTTCAAAGGTAAATACATTCGAGTAATGCAAAAGATTCTAAGATGATTCATTTGCTCAAGTTAATTGATTCCTTAGAAGGAATCTCAAGTCCATAAAGAATAAATTTCTCCCTAGTAGTGAAACAAAACCTCCTTCAAGCACATTAGATAGTAATTAGTTCCCAAGAAGTCCCAAACCATCGGTAGTGGCACCTAAGTCCAATGATTGGTATAACCTAAAGGCGTATCAATATTGATAATATTCTTAGCTTTGGAATCCAAAAGACATTAGTATATAATTGGACTTGAGTTGAGGGAAAGATCTTTGTAAATCCTACATATAAGCCAAAAACCTTTAGACAAGTTCAAGAGATCGTAACAATAAAGACTAATTATTTATTCTTATCATGAGGTCAACCAGATTTGATTAATCTTAGAAATGTTTGTCGAAGAACTTACAACTGGAACTATTCCAACGCTTGCCCAAGTATTGACAATCAAATTCTGTTTGGGAAATATTTCACTCTAGCTCAATTTATCCAATGGGAAGAGTGAAAAGAGTAAGTTGTTCCAAGTTTGAAAAAAGTAAAATGTTCCAAGTCTGTAGTCTACAACCCTCATGATGGTAATTAAGTGTGTGGAAGGTAAAAAATAATGTTTGCCTATCCTTAAAGGGATTTTGGTGAAATCCAAAAACCATGGGTAGATGCTTAGACTTAAGTAATAGAGAGATTCCTATAAAGTCCTTGCTAGGGTAGTTACTTACAACTTCAATAAGAAAAAAATCTAAAGACAAGAAGTATAAATCTCTTGTCACTACAAGTTGGCCGAGTATAACCAATTGGACTTGAATTTTTGAAATTCAAGTACTTAGAATTATAACTCATTTTCTTTTTGAAAACCCTAGCAAAGAAGGATGTATATTTCATCCAAAGCTTCTCAAGTTTCCAAGGCAAAGCACAAGATTGTGAAATGCCCATGTGAAGGAATCCAAACCCAGAATATCAAGTTAGAGGTAATTCTTGAAACTTCAAAATTCTAGTAAAGGATTGAAGTGAGAAGGAACTTTGTCAAGATATTTTTAGATTTTAAGATAAGTATCACTCACACATCAATGTGAATATAAAATAGGGTCGTATAGAACACCAGATTTTATAATTAGATTGATGTAGGAAAGATGGTATGGGATATCGGACTGTGGGATGATAAGTATATCTTACTCTTAGAATGAAACTTGAAGTTAGATTTGATCCTCAAGGGAATTAAAACTTCAAAGGCAAATTCTAATTTCATGGAGGATAAAATCATGATCTCAAGATACTTCAAGGTCAAGTAAGTAGAACATATGAAGTAAGTTACTTCCAAGATCTTCTTTTTCAAATAAGAAAAAGACTTGTTCTTATTTGAATTATGGAGTACTTCAAGATAAAATGTTTTTTATTCAGAAATATTTGATACCTTTCTGAAAGAAGGCAGACTTTGCGTTTGAAATGATCCTTTCAATTAAGGAATAAACTAACTAATTCAAGCACCAACTTCCTATTCTAACTTGGTCAAATTCAATCCTTTGACTCAAAGAAATGCACAAGAATGGCATTCCCATTAAGGGATCATAAATATTGAATATAGGTGGGAACTTAGTCTCAACTGAAGTACTATTTGAGTAAAAAAAATCATCAATAAAACCTTAGTGGGTCAACACACTAATGTTGGATATCACACTAGTATCTTGTGGTTGGATGATGTTTAAGATGTGCTTTGAATTTTTCTGACAATCTAGTTTATTTCTCTTAAAGAAAGGAAAAATGCTTGAATACCTTGTTGAAATAGATCTTTAAGTAAGAGTCTTGAGCCATCAAGAAATTTACTCCTGACAAGTTTATGTATCTTTGAAGTTTGCATTGGTTGTATAGAATTTAGTTGTTTCTTTCTGCTTTTCGAATTTTTCGATTTGACTCAGATATGGTATCTGATCATTTTCACAAAAGTTAAGGGTTAGCTAGTTGGAACTAGATAACTAAATTAAACATCCTAGTTAGATGTTCTATACAAGAACCTTCAAACTTCAAAAGATGATAAGTCTAGGTTGATTTATTTATTTGAGATTGCTTCAAGTTTTATAGCCTAACTTTTATGATATTCTAGAGTGCATTATACTCTAGAGCAAAGAATTTCGGAATTGCTCATAACATTGACAATTCCCAAGAGCTTTTTACTAAAGTCTTTGAGAAAAGTCTCCTAACTTGGATAATTTTTTTTTTAATTTTACTTGGTCAAGTTGAAGTAAGGTTGCCATAAGTCGATGGAAAAATTTCTCCCATATTTTACATAAGATTGTTCAAGCCAATTAGGAAGAGGTAGTCCAAACCAGTGAACAAATCAAGTAAATGTTGGCTAGTATACCATTATATCAACATCCAAGTTTGATGTTTGGGCTAACCAAACTTCTAGATTTTCAAATCAAATTCAAGTGAATAAAGAGTTCTAGAAGGTTTATAAGGGATCAAAATCTTGCCTAAATTGCTAAGTCCATGCACCAATCATGCCAAAAAATGGACTTAGCAATTTAGGCAAGATTGCACATCGAGAAATACGAAAGTGGCTAGGGATGCTTTTAGATCCAACCTCATTATTCATTCACTACTTTGTACTTGATCTTGCTCTCAAAGTGCAAATCTAGATGGTGTTTTGAATCATTTGGGTAAGGATCCCATTATAGAGATGAGATATATTCTTAGAGTATTAGAAGATGAGGCTAAGGGGTTTCTCTTCTCCACTAAAAGAACAAGTGCTCCAAAGGGAGAAGAATTAGGCCTTATAACTCATTTATGAAGTAAATCCTTAACTTGGTTAGCTATTTCTTTTTTATGTAAAGGTCCATGCCTATAAGGTGCTTTATGGGGTGGAGAACTACCAGGAATTAAGTCTATACCATGGTCAAGAGATCCCTTAAAGGGTGATAATCTACAAGGAAAATGAGCCATAAACCAATCCTTATAGGAAGCCATAAATGATTTATGTGCATTAGGAAGTGTATGTGTATAATCAACTATGTTATTGACAAAAACAATACATGCATTATAGCCTTTCCTACATGCATGTTTCAAGAGAACCATGAATGCTAGAG